>CAUYLG010065935.1:0-96511 GCA_963573385.1 Cacajao melanocephalus | reverse complement strand
ACAAACTAATTTTAAATTTTATATTTATTTTTATTTTAATCCAAAAAAAATTTTTGTTATTTTTTTTTGAATTTTTTAAAAAACTAATTATAATTTTTTTTTGGATTGGCTTAAAAAAAAAAAAAAAAAAAAAAAAAACAACCAGAAAGGCAACTTAATATTGAAGGCAAAAACAAAGTCTGAGGACTGACACGATCCAACTTCAAGACTTACTATAAAGCTACAGTAAGCAAGATAATGTGGTATTGGTGAAAGAATAGACTGCTAGATCAATAGAACAGATCAAATGGAACAGAGAGCCCAGAAACAGACTTACATAAATATCACCAACTGATCTTCGGCAAAGAGCAAAAGCAGTACAATGGACCAAAAGCAGTCTTTTCCAAAATGATGATGGAACAACTGGATATTCACATGCAGAGAAAAAAAAAAGACTCTAAACACAGAATTGATACTCTTTACCAAAAAAAGCCTCAAAATGGTTGGTAGACATAAATGTAAAACACAAAACTGTAAAACTTCTAGAAGATAACAGAAAACCTAAGTATCCTTGAGTATGGCAATGGCTTTTTTTTAGATAAAACACCAAAGGTGTGATTCATGAAAGAAATAATTAAGCTGGACTTCATTAAAATGAAAAACTTCTGCTCCAAGAAAGGGCAATGAATCTATTCTGTATGCTACCATATTATGCTACAATGGTTGATACATGCCACTGTGCATTTTTAAAAACCCATAAAATGTACAATATGAAGAATGAACCATAATATTAACTATGGATTTGGGGTGATAATGATGTGTTAAGATCATCAATTGTATAAATGTACCACTGTGATGCAGGAGGTAGGTAGTGTGGGAGGTTGCACATGTGTAGGGACAGGGTTATATGGGAAATCTCCATACCTTCTGCTCAATATTCCTTTAAACCTAAAATTTCTCTAAAGAATAAAATCTATTCATTAATAATAATAATCATCATCATCTCTGTGGCACAGGGGTTTTATTTTTTCCTCCTATGCCTCCATTACCTTCCCTAAACCCAGTCACTTACCGAGGTGATAATGATAGATAAGTCCTTTAAATAAAATAGACTGAAAGAAATGCCAAAAAAAGGAAAAATAAAGAAAATATTTGAACAGAGTGTGTAATTACCTTTCAGGTATCTCTTAAAATAGGATTGGAAGCTCTTTCCATTCCTAATGCTCTTTCTAACTTAAGACCAACTAGCTGCCTAGTGCTGCAATGACTGTTGCTCTAGTGATAGATGCACTGAAGGTCCTGATTTCATCACAATGCAATATATCAATGTAACAAAATTGCACTTGTATCCTATGAATATATACAAATAAATGAATTTTTAGAAGACCAACTAGCACCAGAGGCTGAACAAGAATTACAAGAAGGGAGATTCCACATAAGAAAGTGAAGTCCACATTATATGATCCCATTTATATGCAACGTCAAGAATACGCAGACTTGCAGAGGCAAAAAATAAACTAGTGGTGCCCTGGGATTGGAGGGAAGGGGCAGTCAACCAACTGTGACAGCTAAGTATATAGGTTTTGGGAGGATTAGAGGTGATAAAAATGTTCTAAATTTATTGTGGCAATGGTTGCACAAGTCTGAATATACTAAAAGCTATAAAAATATGTGTTTTAGGCAGGGTATGATGGTTCATGCCTATAATTCTAGCACTTTGGGAGGCCGAGGTAGGCAGATAACCTGAGCTCAGGAGTTTGAGATCAGCCTGGGCAATGTGGTGAGACACTATCAGGTTACAGTAAGCCGAGATCATGCCACTGCACTCCAGCCAGGGAGATAGAGCAAGACTCTGTCTCAAAAAAAAAGAAAGAAAGAATAATTGTATGCTTTAAACAGGTGGACTTTATGGCATGTAAATTATACCTCAATAAAGCTACCACAATAAAGAGGTAATTGAGGCAAACCGACAGTGAAAATGACCAAATGACGGAGGGATGGCAGGAAGGGGGAGGGCCAAGAGAGAAAGAATCAAAAACAAAGCGTTTGCTTGCCAAATTCCAACCTCAGAGGAGTGGCCACATGAAGATACTTTGGCTTCAAGTTTTTAAGGAACTGCAGACAAATAAGAGTCAAGAAGCCAATCTTAAATCTCAGTTCCTCTGTGAAGTATGTAGGGTTTGGATTAATGGACCCGAACCAAAAGAAAAGACAACTTTGCACACACTGTTGAACCCTCTCTGTCTGTCTAACAATGCAGTTGCTTGCTACCAGCCTCCTTTTATTATAAAGGAAGTACCTTTAAACTCACAATAAGGAGTGCTTATATTTTAATCCTTATTGATGTTTTATATTTTAACAGAGGATTAAACATGAACCTCAGAGAGCTGTGTACCCAGACTGTATATTCTTTTTGTGTACCTAGACTGTACATTCTTTTTGGCCACATAAAGTTTCTTTAATTTAATTGTTTTTTGCCATTATGTCATTTGCTTCTATGGAAGAATGCATTGAAAAAATGTCTCTTGAAATTCAACATCATCTTTATTGGAGGAGTGGGTTCCCCAAAGCATGTCCATGGACTTGGCTACATCATAAGCATCTGAAGTTCTTCTTGGCCAGGAGCAGTGGCTCACGCCTGTGATCCCAGCACTTTAGGAGGCCGAGGTGGGCAGTTCACTTGACATCAGGAGTTTGAGACCAGCCTGGCCAACATGGCGAAACCTGTCTCTATTAAAAATACAAAAATTAGCCAGGTGTTGTGGCATGCTCCTGTAATTCCAGCTACTTGGGAGGCTGAAGCATGAGAATCGCTTGAACCTGGGTGGCAGAGGTTGCAGTGAGTAGAGATCACGCCATTGCACTACAGCCTGGGTGACCGCGCGAGACTCTGTATCAAAAAAAAAAAAAAAAAAAGCATCTGAAGCTCTTGTCAAAGCTACTGAATCATAAGCCTCAGACTGTGACTTAGGATTATGATTCTATATGCTAACGTATAATTCTGTATATTATCAAAGGCCTCTTCTGTTCCTATTCCAATGAAAAACTATGACACATCACCTATCTCTCCTTTGTAAGAAACCATGAGAAACACCTCTGATATAGTTTGGATATGTCTCCCCACTCAAATCTCATATTGAATTGTAATTTCCAATGTTGGAGGTGGGTCTAGTATGAGGTGAATAGATCATGGGAGTGGATTTCTCATGAATGGCTTAGCACCATACCTTTTGGTATTGTACTCATGATAGCAAGTGAGTTCTTATGAGATCTGATCATGTAAGAACTGTGTAGCACTTCCCCTCTCCCTCCCTTGCGTCTGCTCCCACCATATGAGATGCCTGCTCACCCTATGCCTTCCACCATGATTGGAAGCTTTCTGAGGCCTCCCCAGAAGCAGATGCCACTATGCTTCCTGCAGAGCCTGCAGAACCGTGAGCCAATTAAACCTCTTTTTAAATAAATCACCCAATCTCAGGTATTTATTTATAGCAACGTGAGAATGAACTAATACAATCTCTTACTTCAATTCTAGGAATAACTGTTCTAAGCAAATTACCTCACCTCCACTTATACTGCAGCCAGCATTACCACATACAGTACTTAGAGATACAATGAATTTTGTAGTTGACTATTTCTTTTTAATTCACCTACAGGAAGATTAGAACCCAGTTTTCTACCTCTTTATATTTTGTGTGCTAGTCTTGGACTAAGCTCATTTTCCTTTTAGTCCAATTACTTTAAATTATTTTAATTTACTAGTTATCTAAGTCACTTCAAATACGTTTTGCAACAAAATGGTATAAATAAGTTATTAAGAAAGATTTTTAACAGTCTAAAGCATCAGAATCCTGTAGTCCAGGAACCAGAAGCTCATTTACATAGACAGTTGCCATTTATCCCTTGAATGTTTTATGGTTTCATGTCCCCAGGGGACAACTGTACATCATCCTTGTCTGAGGAGCAAAAATGCAGACTATTTATTTTTCAGTTTATTAGCCATAATATTAGTGATCAAGATACTGTCAAAGTTTTACCTGAAACATCCCTACATTTTTAGAAGGAACTAAAGCCCAGAAATATCAACTAATTGGCTCAAAATTATTCCTGGAGTGAGAAAGCTGGGATAAGAAATCAAGTCTCTTGATTCTTCACCTGTCCCTTTTCTTACCACGCCATACCCATAACACTTCTCAATTTGCCAATTTCTAGGGATAATTCAAGGAGGGTTATTGCCTCTTATTGCAAGTGCTCTTGTATTCTAAACAGTAACCTGAGGGATGCACTCTGGATGACCCAAGACTTAAGCACTAGGAAGACACCCTCTGTTTCTTGCTTTCTGGGGTTGGTTCATAAAAGTAGCTAGAGCAGAGGGACCAGAGTGACCAGGTGGTAAATAGCTCAAAAATCTATAAGCCATTGATTATTTCCCAGTGGGTTTGTCTGGCCCTTCTCCATATTATCTCTAAAATTCCAATCTCTACCATCCTTTCAGTGAGAGCATCTCTTAGAAATTTGAGAATCCTCATATTTCTATGGAGAAACTCAGTATTACATGAGCATGTTCAAAGACAAGACAGTTCTTTGAAGAATATTTTATTGATGAGTTTTTCCCCCCTTAAGAAACATGAAAGGCTTGATCTGAGAAACCCGGGTATTAGACGGAATCATTTATACTTTGGGGTTCCCAAAAGCCAAAGTGTATGCAAAGTCACAATACTCAGAAGGGCAATTTATTTATATTATATGTCAATTAGTAATATGCAGATGTCCTAAAATTGGTTGTGGTTATATATTGCAATAATTTCTAATCCGTTACTCATAAAATGACTAATGAAATTACAAAATACAGCAACAGATCTGATTCCTCTTGAGTCATTCTGCTCCTATTCTTATTCATTTGCTATTTTTTTCTCTATCTACACACACACGCACACACACACACACACACACACACACACACACACACTCTTCCAGCAATTCAGTCACTCAAAGCCGCAGCAGTTTAGAGATCAAAGTTTCTACATTTCCAGTTTGAAGTTTCCTTGAATAATTAAATCTAGTCTAAAATCACTTAATGTTTCATAAATCTTATTTGCATTCTTCAGCCACATTATACCTAGTTTATTAAGTGGCGGAGGGTAGTGAAGAAAAGTTATTGGGGTGGATGCCTAGATAGTACAAGAAATCAACAAGCCAAATTAAAGATAATGTTCATTTGTAACAATTGTTCAGTTAGTTGGATTTAGTTATTGTGATTCCAGAATGTATGCAACCGAATATAGGGCCAGCCTTAGGGTTCCTGGTATGCTTCTTTGACTGATCGTGTTTTAGGCTGTGGTATCAGTTTACTTTCCTGAAGGGAAATATTGAAAATGTGACCAAGTTAGGCAAGTTAACTTACTTCTCAGAACTTCAGTTTCCCCATCTACTGGTTTCTTATCTTCCAAGTCTATAGTGAAAATTAAAGACAATAGGTATCTGGCAGGGTGCTGGGGTTCACACCTGTAACCCCAGCACTTTGGAAGGCTGAGGAAGGCAGATCATCTGAGTTCAGGAGTTCGAGACCAGCCTGGCCAACATTGGTGAAACCACGTCTCTACTGAAAATACAAAAAATTAGCCAGGTATGGTGGTACACACCTGTAATCCCAGCCGCTTGGGAGGCCGAGGCAGGAGAATTGCTTGAAACCAGGAGGTGGAAGTTGCCGTGAAATTAGATCACACCACTGCACTCCAGCTTGGGTGACAGAGCAAGACTCCTTCTCAAAAAAAAGGTGGGAGTGGGGCATCATTTACTTAACATAGTGGTGCCTGGTACATAATAGGAAGTTGTTGTTATTGTTATTAACAATAATAACAGACTGGCTCTTGTTTTACTATGATAAGAAAAAGAAACTAGGTTTGTAGCAAAATTTGAACAATGATAATAACCACAAACTACTTTTCATATCACTCTACAAGCAACATAATTTACTTGAAATTCTCTAGGAATTGTCAAACAATTCCAGAATATTTATACCTTTAATTTTCTGGAAAAGTATGCCCCGGGAATATATAATATTGACACTTTTTTAAAAAAAATATTATGGTGCCTCACATCTGCTCAAATAAGTTAATGTTATCTTGATTGACACCTTTGGTGAAAGCGAATGTAGGAGCCAATGAATAAATTTATTGAATAACACATCATTAGCAAAATTCTGTGTTTTGCTATCTTTTACTTTAACAAACTTTGAAACATGTCAAGTTTGTCTTCCTGCTTTCTGGTTGGTTGCACATGGTCAGTTACTGACCTTCATGTGATGCTTTGTATAATAGAACTATGTCACTAAAAAGGTCTTTTTATATTAGTCCTGAGCAAGCTTTGATGCTGTGTCTGGTCCCTTTCTTCATATGAGTGACACAAATGGGAGGACCAGTGTGAATGATTGCAAGCTGTCTAACTTAACAATCTAGGGAAGTAACACAATTGCAACAAAAGCAAAATTCTGTACCAGCTTTCCATGAGAGAGTTATAGTATCTATAAAGATGGAAATAGTTACATATTTCTTTATATATTTTGTGACTAAAAAAGCTGTAACAACATCAAAAGGGATCACAAAAATGCAATAAACGTGACTTTTTTTGAGATGGAGTTTCTCTCTTGTTGCCCAGGCTGGAGTGCAATGGCATGATCTAGGCTGACTGCAACCTCCGCCTCCCAGGTTCAAGTGGTTCTCCTGTCTCAGCCTCCTGAGTAGCTGGGATTACAGGCATGTGCCACCATGCCCGTCTAATTTTGTATTTTTAGTAGAGACAGGATTTCTTCATGTTGGTCAGAATTCCTGACCTCAGGTGATCTGCCCGCCTCGGCCTCCCAAAGTGCTGGGATTACAGGTGTGAGCTACCACACCCAGCCAAATGTGTCCATTTTTATCTTCTGGTTGATCCAGTATTCAAAGACAAAAGACTGATAATGCACATTGAAATATTCTGTGGTTCTCTTATTTGGGTATATTCCTAGAAATTGATGTCTCTAAAATCAAAAGCACTTAGGAACTCTTAATGTTAAATAACATTAAGGTTAAGAAATTATTTGTTATTTTGTGCTGCCATGGTAAATACCATAGATCAGGTGGCTTAAACAACAGAAATGTATTTCCTCATAGTTTTGATGTCTGGGAAGTCCAAGATCAAGATGCCATCTGATTCGATTCCTTGTTAGGGTTTTCTTCCTGGCTTATAGGCGGCTGTCTTCTTGCAGTGCCCCTTTTTTTTTTTCACTTTTACGTTAGTTTCAGGGGTACATGTGCAAGTTGGTTCTATAAATTGTGTGCTGTGGGGGGTTGGTGTACACATTATCTTGTCACACAGGTAATAGGCGTAATACCCAAAGGTAGTTTTTCCGTCCTCCCACCCTCTACTCTCTAGTAGGCCTGAGTGTGTATTGTTCCCTTTTTTGTGTCCATGTGTATTCTATGTCTAGCTCTCGCTTATAACTGAAAACATGTATCCTCTTTTTATAAGGCCACCAACCCTATCAGATTAGGACCCTACCCTAACGGCCTCATCTAGCCTTAATTACTTCCTAAAAGCGCTATCTCTAAAAACAGTCACCTTGAGGGTTAAGGCTTAAACATAAGAATTTTGGGAGGACACAATTCAGGCCATGGCAAGCATATTTTTAATACAAAAAAAGTAATAGATTAGGAACAGACAGCAAGTAAAGTCAGGGAAGAAAGAGGAGTTTTGCCAGGTGTGAAGAGTAAATATTGGTGTGTTTTAGTTACTGAAGAATGAGATGCTGTTAAGTTTATGGTCTTAAGTTTTAGTACTAGGAGCAACCATTAAATAAGAAACATTTCCTGGCAAGCTGTCCCACAAAAAGGTGTGAACTAGCATCCTTCTCACAAGTTTCCATAGAATTCTCCGCTAACTGGCATTGTTATAGCAACAGTAGTGCCAATAGAAGCAGTCATGGCCTTCGTAATCAAGTATCACTATGGCAACAGGAGCCTCCAGAAAGTGAAAGAAAAAAAAAAATCTTAAACTGTCAACTGAAATCAAAGACGTTTGCAAAGGAAAAAAGGCGGAGGCTGAAATGAACATGAGGCTAGAGCAAGGGCCAGAGCAAAGAGAAATGATTGTACAGAAGCTGAACAAACAAGAGAGAAGGGAAACAATAAGCAAAACAGAGGGCAGAGACGTGGCTCGCATTAAGAAAGAACAAGGCAGGAAGAAACACGGAAACATAAAACAGTCAAAGACATGTTCAAATGAGAAGATTCATAGCATTCACCAATTTTAATAGCTCAGGGTCAGATAAGCTTGGAATGTTAGAGTCTATGTTGAAACTCTGATATGCTAATAGAAGTATTGAGGAGGTATTTAGAATGAGGCCACAAGATAGTCAGAAAGGGGAAAACCATTTGTGGAGTGCTTTTGGCATAGCATCCTGCTGACTAGGAATTCTTGTAATATTTGCTGTTCAAAGGTACCACATCTGAATGTGAATCTTCCTTTATTGGACAGTAGGATTGCTTCAGACAAGGGCACATTGCCATTTGGTCCATTACAAATATATATTTTCTTCATTATAGGATGTTAATAGATTTTTTTCCATGAAACAATTAAGGGAATTACTCTTATACTATTAAAAAGTAAGTGGCAATGTCATTTGAAATAAAACATCTTCACTTGATATTTTCTGTGGTTTATTATCGGTTAGGACTGAAGTTTCTATGGCCCAATATTAACTTTTTGGGAAGGGAAAATATATTTTTTATCAAAAGATGCCACTAAAATGTCAATACTTTATTTTTAGAATTAAGAAATGATTTTTGTAAGTAAGAGATTTACAAAGGAATGAAAACAGAGAGAAAGAAGTAATAGGTAAAATCATAAATAGTCAAGAGAAAAATAACACAAGCTTGAGATTAAAGCATAGAAATAAAACCAGCAGTCTGCGTGCTTTGCAGAAATCTGGTCCCAAGAATTATAATAGGATTTTTTTTTTAATGACAGGCATTTTTCTCACTGTATTTTGGGTGTGATTTGCTAACATGGCAAGAGGTGGTTTGTGGTCATTGTTTCTTCTGCTCAGAATAAGTCCACCGGTTGACAGTCAAGATGAACAGACTTCTTCAGGAAGGCCCAAGTTTTCAGCCAGAGGCCCTGCTGACCTTCTTTCAACAGAAGTAGAGACCAAGATACAGATCACATCACAGAGCCATTATCTAACTGACCTTTGGGATCCATCCCATAAGCCTGGGTGCCAACAATAACAGTGTCTGTTTCTGAGAGTTCATGATTCAAAAACCAGTACAAAGCTTTTTACTGGATAATTCTCATTTTAAAATACAGTTTTTTAAAAATAAATATTGCAGCTATGTTTTCATTTTTTTCTATTTCGCTACCAACATACATACCAACCATCATTATTTGTAAAATATGTATAAAATTCAATGAAATACATAAATAAAATGGCCAAAATTCTTAATGTTCTAGATACATGAGAAATGAAATAAAAAATCAAAGAAACATATGATTAGAAGTAAAATTAGGAACTGTACCCTTAAAAATAAGCTTTTTAAAAGTATAATGTGTAAACATAAAAGTACCTAAATAATAAATTTACTACTTGTTGAATTACTACTTAGGGAACACACCTGTTTAATCACCTCCCATATCATAATATAAAACTTAATGTCTTTTCAGTGATTTTCTAATAATATAAGAGTTTGACATATTTTGCAATCACATTCATTAACACTGTAAGATGGATAAGCAAAGTGAAAATATTGCACTGTGACTGTTAAGAATTTTTTGTACCATGTGCAAAGAGAGACCCCTGCTGGAACTTTTTTTTTTTTTTTTAAATGAAAATGTCTAAACCAACTCAGATGAACTGTATGGTTAAGGAAATGCACAGGTACACCTGAACTTAAAGGTTAAAAAAAAAGAGAAATAGCTATGATTCTGCAAGCTTTAAGATAAAATTTCTGTATGCATTTCATCTCAAGACAAAGGAAATTTTTAACCTCTCCACAAAAAAATTTCTACAGCAGGGGAGGTTTTAGAGTTTTCCTTGATGCCTCCTTCTTTGCTTATTTTCTTTTTATCTTCAGGCTTAAATAACAATAGGTTCTAGCCTGCCTTGACATGTCTGTGGAGGTGGTAATTGACTCCAAAGTGAAAACCAGAGTTTCATAGCCAAATGGATCCATATCACTCACATTTTCTCTCCTATGTGACTTGATTTATTCTACAGTTCAGTACTGCATATTCACTCTATTCTGGGATTTTCCTTGTGATATATTGGGAGTGTGTGGGTATAAAGGATAGAAACTGGATTTCCAGTCAGTCCCTTGTGGTGAGGTGGGCCAATGGTGACAAGCCAAGGAGACTCTGGAATTGGATCAATAAATGCATGGGGTGTTGTCCATGCATTTACTGAAGGTAGGAAAAAGGAAGGTAAAGGCTGGAACAATTCCCTCTCCCAACTCCCAAGCTCTTGTGAAGGCTTTGTTAGGGGTTCCTTAGGCAGAAAATGTGGCATGCCCAGAGGGGTTTAGGTGCATAAGACATGGAAATGATAAAACTTTTAAAACCTGAACTGCTCTAATTTTATCTAAAGCTCCCCACAAACCCACTTCATGCATAGCTTCTCTATATGTTTCCTCTCTCAGAAAAATACTGCAAAAAAAACCCTCCACCTGCCACAAACTCAGGATGCTAACATATTCACATCTCCATCTACTTCACTTGACCACCAGTCATCAAGTTCTATTGATTCCCAATTCTTAACATGTTCTATATTCACTTATTTCAGCTTCTGAAAGGCTCTGGGGCTGCCCAGTAAGGTCATAATTTTTCACGTGGACCACCATAACAGTCTAGGAATTGATGCCTTGACCTTACCAACTATTCAAGTAACAGGAATAAAACCATAGCTCTCTTATTATTCGAATATTTCATCTCAGTTCTTTTGAGGTCAAAACTTCTTGTTACAACAGAAAAGGCCCTTTCTTATCTGGAAGTTCTTGGGGTTTTCATTCTTTCTCTTGGTAGACACTTTCCCACCTTTCTATACTCAGAGATTCCTAGCTGCATGGGGTTTTCTGACAACATCTGCCTATGCCATTCTGATAGGAATACCCTTTGCCTGTTATTTACCATACGAACTGCTAGTAATGACCTCATTTTTGAAGGTTTTATAATCCTTTTCTTCCAACCCCAGTTTAAAAGAACCATTTCTTCATGCTACAACTATAACCCGTACATACTTGTATGGTCACCCCTTTGCCAATTTCTTGAACCTATTTGCCTGCCACTTTCTCCAAGCTGGAAGATAATCTGGGCACACTGGCTTCTGACTGATATTCTTAGTGCTTAGCCCAGGGTCTGGCTTCTAAAAGGAGCTCCTTAAATACTTGTTAAATGTGTAGTAAGGGGCTTCAAGACTGAAGGAATGACTACTAGAAATGTAGACAATTATCTCTTGTTTTGGCTAAGAAGCAGCCTAAATTTATTTTGCAATAATGTATTAATGGGCCTTTTGTTATACAAAGGTAAAGACAAATTAAATTTCAGAATGTCCAAGCCAGGACACAAAAAAGCTAAGCTGAGCTGCATTAGCAAGTGCAGTAGATTCTTTTCATTTTTGTCAGAGTGGCATTTTTGCAGAGATTATCATAGCATTCAAGGGGCATCACGCTGGAGATAGGTTGGGATAAGATATTATGTTCTCCTCCCTTGTGACATTGTCAAAGACACTTAAGGGTACAGGCAGTAAGCTGATCTCTAAAATATGAGGGATAAAGAGAGAGATGGGCAGCAGACCTGATCAAGGGAAGGAAAGAGAAATGAAATATAAAGATATTTACTTTTTCCTTTCCTATATTTTAATTCCCTTCCATAAGTTCCAAGCGTTTAGTTGCATTAAGCACTCCAGCTGGTTTCAGTTGAGCTTCAGGGAAATATATGAATGACATCGTCTTCTCTCAGGATAAGGCAGCTTAGGAGCAGTCAGTGCATCTCATAATGTCCACTCATCTGGACTGAAGGAGTGACAGAAAAAGCTCTTTCTACCTCTTACAACATCCTTATAAGAACTAGGAAAAGTGCCCATTCTTCAGAGGTAACTCTTTACTTGCCTCTGCCAGGAAATGGAGTTAATATGTTAGTTTGTTAAAACAAAACCCTTCAATCCCATCTGCCAGAAAATCGTTACAATAAATCTATGATGTTTGTAATGGAAATGGTGCCCCCTTGTGCATCACAGAATCTGCATAACCAGACACAGCATCTGTGTTAATGAGAGACAAAATGCAAAACATTAACATGTCCTGAAGATCCTGAGTACTATTTGAAAGTCAGAGCCTGCTAATCTGGGCAGGTGTGGTTTGACTAAGAGCGTTATCACTTCTTTTGCTTATGTGAATGAATGATATCTTTAAACAATTGCATAATGTGTACACTTTCCCCAGACTAGGCTGCAAAATAAATAGACTGCTATAGCTATAGTTCAGGGCATCTACAGTTACAGAAAAATCCCCTTTGAAGCCAGTCCAAGACCTTTCTGCAGATACTTCTTAACAAAAGAAGGGCTGAAATGTCTGGTCACTTTGTTCAAATCCGAAGAATTGGAATCCTGATGATTCTGACTTAATCTTTCTCTACTTGAAAGTTGTAAAATATCCAGCATTTTCTCTTCATATCTGAAACTATCCCCTCTTACTTTGCAGGAAGCAAACAACTGAAATGCTAAACCACACAGCGGACCAGTGCCAGGGCTAAGTGTGAGAGCTGGCCGGTTGGCCTGTGGACTGTGAAATGCAAAAGAGAATTAAATTTTGCATTCAGGGATGGGGATGTTAGGAAGAATGGGTCAATATGGAACATTTGGTCTAACAGGAAACATGGGGAAAACAAGCACACCAAAAGCTGAGGGTCTCCAGGGGATGAAGACTGACTTGGCAGGGTTAGGAGACAGAAGTGGAGGAAATAACTTGGGGTGACAATGCATAGAGGGGGACACTCCACCCAGAGAAACCCAGGAGCAGGAAGAGAGCTGCTAAGGCCAAGTGGGTTCAGAGGGAACATTTGTCACCATTGTGCCAGTTCAAAATCCAAACGTTCTTCTTACTTGGGGTCAATCCAAATAGATGAGAGGCAGGACTCTGCCTCTCATCATAGCATCATAAGTGAGACAGATGTTCCTTTTCCCAGTTCCCCGGCAGCAGGATGTGGCATGTAGCCCAGTATCAGCCAACTGACTGCTCCAGTCCAGAAGTTTAAAATGTAGGGTGTGACACCAACTTAGCACAGGTTCCCTAGGAAACAAAGCCTGGGGAAAAAAAAGCCTAGATGGTATGTTTTTATTGAGGAGGTACAATTCCAGGGAAGCAAAAGCGAGAGGGAAAAGGAAAATGAGACAAAGGGAAGAAAAGGGAAGGAAAGGAGAGAAGGAAAATACAAAGGGATGCATTGCTAGGCTACCCACAGCTCTCAAGAAGACACATTTGTTGGCTTAGTTATGTGAGACATGTCCCCACCGGGAACACGGAACCTGGCTTAGGGGCAGCTTCTGGGCAAGGCTCTGTGTAGCTATAAACAGGTTGGACTAGCCTTCGAGCTGCTTTGTGACACTTCTGCCATAGTGACAAGATATTGACCATGCAAAACCCAACCCTATCCTGGGGGCGCCTGATCAATCAGGTGAAGTAGGAGACTGATAAAAAATATGAGATATGATAATGTTTGCAGCAGCCCTTTTCGCACCACAGGAATAGCATGAGCCATCTCTTGAACTATCTGCCTGGAAAGCCAGGCAAGTGACAGGAGCCTGAAGGATGAGGGTTCAGCAGCTCTGAGACAGTACAAAAATAGGGTATGACACTAACAGATAGTCAAGGAAATCAGTGAAGATTTTTAAGCACACATCTGGTATTCCAGGGTGACCATGCCAGCAGTGACATTGTAGCAATTGCCCCCATAGCTAGGGGAAAATGGAAATGGGTGTTTATTTTTTAGTTCCCTGTGCATTCTGCAAGCTCCTGGTCTCCTTTCCAATAAACAAGCTTTCACCTTAAGTAACTAGAGTAGAATTGATCTCTTTCATAGCCCATTATCTTTTGGCTTCCAAAATGCAATACTCTTGCTCTGGGTGAGGGTGTGTGTGAGCACATGTATGTATATATAGGAGCTTGTGACAGGCAAAAATTATTGTATATGGCTCCAGAATAAATCATCAGTGAAAATGTTTGAAAATTATTTCAAAATTTGAAAACAGTGGGAAAAAGGTGTTTTGTTGTTTTGTTCATTGCAGGGTATGAACAAAGGCACTAGCATTTGCTGAGGGTTACTCAATGTACCATGTGCTTTATATATGTTATTTCATTTAAATCTCAGAACAACATACGCAATAGGCATTAAACAGAGACACCACAGAGTATTTCAACAGAGCCAGGACTGTACAAATATAATTAATAGCCATTTCTTGGAAATCTAAACATCTGTGTTTTGTAAAACCCTCTCCCTCCTACATCTTTGTTCTTATTTTTGTTGGTATCTTTGAATCCCTGATTGTACTTGATACAATACCTCTCACATAGTAGGCCCTCAAAAATGTTCAGCAAATGGAGTTGGAGTCATGCCATATGTTGCCAAAAAAAAATGTCTTTTACACATTAAGTAAAAAGCTTCTTTGTATTCATTCTGCATATTGTAGCAATGGGTTTTCATTTTCTTATGGACCACGTACAGCATAGCAATCATGATGTCTCATCAAATTGGTTAAAAAAAAAATTTACCTGTCTGCATATGTCTGTGGATGTGTAAGTCTTTTGTTTTAGAAAATGACAGTGACTGTGATTACTATCTGCAAAGCACTAAAATGACTGCTCTGTAATTAACAATCATTTCTACATTGTACACATAAAAATTCCCATTTGATTTTAACCCATTGTTACTATTAGTGAGCTGCTTGCTCTTCTCAAGGTAAGCTGTAACACGCTACTTAGATTTACTTTCAGGCAGATTATTCTAGGGGACAGTGGGTTATCTCTTGCTTCAACAGTGCCTAGTGGTACCATACTCATTCATTTCATGATTATTTAATATTTATGGAGCACCTCCTGAGTGCCAGTGGGGCCTCGGTGCTATTTGGGCTTCAGTGAATTATAAGCATGGCTTTAATTCCCCACATAGGCCCTTGGTTTTTATACTGGTTACATGAAAATGGGTTACTATAACAAAGAACTCAACAAATCAGTAGATAAAGGAAGATCATGTCTCTCACCTAATGGTCTGGGCCAGGTAGGTGGGCTCCTCTGCCTCACATGCCATTCAGAGACCCAGGTTCCCTTTCTCTTGCTTCAACACTAGGTTGTGGTCCTCATTTATATGGTCAAAGGTGGGTCACAAGCACCTCACTGTTCCAGCTCAAGGGAGGAAAAGTGCAAAGAAGGCTGCATATGCAATGTTTTAAGGTACAGGCCTGGAAGAGATATGCAGATGACTTCTGTTCCCATTCCACTTGTTGCATCTAGGTGTAAAGGGGCCTAGGAAATGGTAGTCTCCAGCTAAGCGGCCACATGCCCAGGTACAACTGTACTCTGTTGGAGAAAAGAGTGAAACCCCATGGACAACCAGTGCTCTGTCACAGCCACTCAGGGCAATCAGAGCTCCTTATGCTTCACATTTGTGTTGGTTCAACACAGTAGGTCAGCACGTTTTTACAATCACCACCTCAAAAACATTCTGAAACCTCACTGGGAGACAAATGTTTGGATGACCAGCTCCTCTAAATGTTCGTGCTAGTACGGGAAAACCTCACCTTTCTTCCCTATGCTTGCTGTGGCAGCTTTCTTTCACCTGTTATCCTGCTCTCCTGGTCTCATTCCTAACCCTAATCCCAAGCCAGTCCACGCTACCACATCTCGTGTTTGGAACTTGCTATTTCAGAAACCTATTATTGGTAAAGTTAACCCTTGTGTGGTAGGATAATTTATTAAAATATTGAGATACTAATTTGTGTTTTTGTTTTCCTATTATAGAAGAATCAGAAAGAGCGAAACATACTTATGTTTTATGTTTAGTGTCTGTTTTCTGAAGACAGCCAGGCCTCCTCTTCTTCCCCTTGCCTTGAGTAGGGCTGAGAGTAGAATCTTGAAGACTGAAAACAGAAGTTGCCTAACGCTTTAGTCTTCAAAACTCAGAGTTAATTGATACATTGTGATAGGTCAGTTTTTCTCAAAATTTAGCTTTGCTTCAGAATCACCTAGAGGGTTTGTTAAAACACTTAGTGGTGAGCCCTTAGAGATTCTGATTTAGTCGGTCATGGGTAGAGCCTGATGATTACATTTCTAACAAGCTCCCAGGTGCTGCTGCTGCTGGTCTCAGGATCACTCTTAGAGAACCACTGTGATAAAGGCACGTTAGGGCAAGAGTGTTCTGAGGGTACTTCAGAAACAGCATAAGAAAGCAAAACAATCTCTCCAGAGGAGAAAGGGGCAGGGATCTATAAGGACCCAAGGCCTCTTGGGTGTCCTGGGAGATATGAGAAAATCAGTGTCATCAGAGTCTCATATCTTGGCCCAAGTAGGAACAGCACCTCTACCTTTCAGCGACCAACCGTATAGCTTTTGCAAATGCATGTAAATAACGCAGCTCCTGAATGCTTCTCACACCTTGAAACAGTCTTCTCTCTATAAGATTGCCAGAACCACCCCGAACCTGTTAGGAGAGCCTACTAATCCTAACATTGAATTTCCCAACAACTCTGACACATCAAGACGCAAACTAAAATTGAATTTGATTTAAATAAAGAAACATGACATTCTGGCACACCTGAGTCTATA
This sequence comes from Cacajao melanocephalus, assembly GCA_963573385.1. Lineage (NCBI taxonomy): Eukaryota > Metazoa > Chordata > Mammalia > Primates > Pitheciidae > Cacajao > Cacajao melanocephalus. The sequence continues at coordinate 79,688 of CAUYLG010065935.1, read as the reverse complement.
GGGTAAACTTTCTATGTGCTTCACACATTGCTAGCCGGGAATTTCTTAGGGCATTAACCCTTCTGTATACCTGTAAATTATTCCAAAGTACCTCCAAAGGTCACTTGTAGCCATATGATTTAGATCTGGAAGAACACTGGGTAGAAGGAACATTTTCCAGAAGCTGTGCTCATGACCCTGACCCTCTTCTTGTCTGAACCCAGTGTGCACAGATGTCCTGAGGTTACGAGGGAGATGGTCTGCATTCTGCTTCAGCAGAGCTCCATTTGCTCTGAATCTCAGGACTACGCTCTGCTGCACTGGCACTTCTATAGACATTTGACATTTAAGCAACAGGTAGAAACCTTTTGCAAATATTATTACTGTTCCCTAAATCTCCCAAACAAAAGGACGTATTAAGATATTTTCAAAACAAATGTTCTAAATCAGAAATATTTTCTATCCACACATTATTAAAAAAGAAATCTTTCCAGTTTCCATGCACATACCCAGATAAAGTGTGTTTTGGAAAGCATGTATAATGGAAATCTCCAAAATATCGGGAGTGTGCCATATAATGCTTTTGCCTGTGCCTTTCAAAATTACATTTCATTTTGGCTTTGGCTGGCTCTTTATTGGCTGAAACTCTAACTATAGCCAAGTGTGTTTTCTGAGTTACTTTCTCGTCATTTTCACAGAAACATGGAAGGTGATGGTTACTATATTTAGAGGAGCTGGCAATGGAAAAAGATGATATAAATAAGGTTTAAATACTTATCAGGTATTGACAGTGGGACTAACCACTGTGAGTGAACATGGAAAATATCTCCATTATAAAAGTATGGTGTTCATGTTGGATCATTAATTTATATCTTGCTGTATACAGACCACATGACTGTTTGATATAAGACCAGCCAAGATTAGTCTTGGGCTAAGTTTTATGTTACCTTTGTGGAGACCATAACTCCTCACATATATGAACTCTTTTAGGACACACACTGTATGGCTAAAAGTTATTGGGTTATGGCATAAAATAAATATAGCATGCAGGACCTTTTCAAAAAGGCAACATCGTATTGTTTGTTTATCTACTTTCATAGATTGGGTTCAATACATTTTTAGTAGCTATTAAAATCAAATTTCTGAATATAACTGCACACTGGGTACTGGTATTGCTTCATATTTCAAAATGAACTAGTAAAAGTAGCAGCTTTTGCTGCTATAAATGCATCACTGGATCCCCAAATTTTCAGAAACAGGAAAAGAATGCAGTGTACTGGAGAGACTTCCAAGTCAGCTGAATAGTCAGCCTCTATTCACTGTGGTTTCAGGTTCTGCCTTTTTTGATTAAAATGTAGGGAGTTCTTAGACACTGTGCTAGGAGTTATGCATATATTTCTAATTTAATCCCCCCAACAGTGCTATGAGGTTGGTACTATTGTTATCCCCATTTTATAGGTAGAGAAACTGAGACTCAGAGAGGTTCAGCTAATCAGTGGAGGAGTCGGGAGTTGTGCTTGTTCTGCCTCCACCTTCTTGTTCCATTGTTAATAACCAGGCTACCATCACTGAGCCACCCTTGGGACAATTCCTCACTGGCTGATGTCAGTATCACCTAATTCCCCAGGCCTTAGCAGCCTGTGTGTACAAATGGAGACAGGGTTCCAACTGGATCTCTCCTTTCTTGCTCATTCAGGGCCTCATCCCTTATAAATTGCAGCCCCCTAGTCCTTCTGGCAGATGACAGGGAGATGTCACCTGTGAGCAGAAATAAGTCAGCTTCAGCAGGACAGTCTGTCCTCAGGCAGCTCCCCTCCCCAGTCCCCACACTTCGCCCTAGGCTGTGATCCTGAAGCTGTCAAGCTTTATGACTTCCTACTGGAAATGATTATTGAGTGCCTTCTGTGTCCCTGGCACTGTGCTTTGTTCTCCCACTGTGGGCAAGACATAAAATATGTGTGTGTGTGTGTGTGTGTGTGTGTGTATCTCCTACAAATTACGACACATGAGCAGAAGGTTTCAAACCTATGTGCTTGCAAATGTGGACAAAGGGTACCTTTCTTTCCCTTTTTCGGAGTGCTATTATTTGAATGTTTGTGTCCCCCCCACCAAATTCATATGTTGAAAACTCATCACCAATGTGATGCTATCAGGAGGTGGGACCTTTTGGAAGTTATTGATTATGAGGATGATGTTCTCAAGAATGGGATTAGTGCTCCATTCTATGTAAAAGGGACTTAAGAAAGCTGCCTTGATGTTTCTGCCATGTGAGGACACAGCTAGAAGGTGCCATCTATGAATCAGGAAATGAGCCCTTAGTGATGCCAAATCTGTTGGCACTTTGATCTTGGACTTCCCAGCCTCCAGAACTGTGAGAAATAAATTTGTTTTTTATATGTGATCTTGTTTATGGTATTTTGTTATAACAGCCAGATCGGACCTGAGTATATCAAGAAAAATCATCAGAAACTTCTTTTAAAATCACACTAGACTAATGGTTCTCTAACAGGGACAATTTGGTTTTCCAGAGGTCAAATTTGGCTAAATCTGGGGACACATTTAATTGTTACAATTAGGAGAGAAGGTGCTACTGACACCTAGCGGGCAGAGGCCAGGGTTGCTGCAGAATATCGCACAACATACAGGACAGCCCCTGACAACGGAGTTACCGGCCCCAAATGTCAATACTAGCAAAGTTGAGAAGCCCTGTACTCTAGAGCATTGTCTACCAAGCCTGATTAAGGGTCATCTGATGCTGTAGGTAGTTTTAACCTTGTTTTACTTTTCATTGATTATGTCTTAGACTCTGCAAAGTGGGATGCAAATTTATAGAAGATTGATAAGCAGCTAATAGGTGCTGTCCAGTACAAAAGTTTTATTGTTCTAATAATCATTGACCAGCTTTTAAAAAACCTAGCTTTGCCATTTTACTCCATCATTCTTGTTTTCCCTGAATGCATATAGAGTCAATGCTCATCATCTTATTCATTACCTTGGTAGACCCTAACTGGGAGCTGGTGTGTTGGGTAACCCAAACATTTTGCTGCTCTGCACATGACCTGTACAGGTCTGTAGGAACTCTGAATGTGACTGGGAAAGTGCTGTGAGTCTTGATTTGGGGTTTACAAGTACATTTTAGCAAGAAGATACAAACACGGAGCAACTTCTGAAGCACAAAATCTATAAATGATAAGAATCAACTGTATTAGTTTTTAATATTCTGTTTTGAACTAGCTTCTCCTTCTGTTGCTTCCTTCATCACTGAATCAGATAGATATTTGACACATGCTCACTATATTTATGTGAGAGTTGTATTTTTAACTTTCTGAAAGTCAAAACAGAAAATTAAACACTTTTCAGTGTTTAACATTTGTTTTTTAAGTAGAAAAAATGCTTGCTGACTTACGATGTTTTAGAGCAATAGCTCTTCCAGGTTTATTTTAGTGGCCTGAGTCCCAGCCTCGGTGGGACTGGGTTTAGAGACAAATGTACATGGCAGACAGCTCACTGCACTCATAGCCTTCTCTCTCTTCAGATGTTCCTGGGCTGAGCTCATGGGATTGGCACCTATTTCTCTTAAAATAAGTTCTCCCTCAGGAAGCTCAGGCCAATGTGCTGCTACTAAGCCCACCTACAACTTCCAGAACACCAGACATATCTGCATCCCAGCCTGAACTTGAACTGGGAATCCCAGAAACAGCTGGGAAGTTGGTCTTTAGGATCAAAACGAGCATAAAGTCAGGAAGGCTGAGGTCAGGCGAGTTTCAACAGATTAAACCGGAGAAAATACTGACGAAGAAAAGCTTCTCCTCAGGCTGAATCTCTTTCAGCGTAGAGCTATCTGGAACCTAAAGAAATAAGGCCCACGGCCCGGATCCTCCTTTTCCTCCCCTCCTCACTCCTCCCGTCCTCTCCTCTCTCCTCTTCAGTTCCCCTCTTCTTTCTTCCCTATAGCAATCTGAATTGTCCTCATAGCCTCAATTAGGAGGACTTTTGCTCCCCAGGAGATATTTGGTGGTGTCTGGAGACATATTTTATAAGGGGAGGAGTAGAGAATGGTCCAAAATATTGGTAGTGCCAAGGTTGAAATGCATGGATTTACCCAGAGGTTAGCAAACATTTTTTTTTTTAAGCAAAGGTCTAGGTAGTAAGTATTCTATTTATTTTTTATCTTAGAGATGAGGACTTGCTATGTTGCCCATGCTGGACTCCAATCCCTGGGCTCAAGTGATCCTCCTGCCTCAGCCTCTTGAGTAGCTGGGACTACGGGTGTGCACCACCATGCCCAGCTGATGATTAAGTATTTTAGGATGCTCTCTGTTGCAATTACTCAACTGGTGATGTGAAACCAGACATAAACAGTATAAATTAAAAAGGTGGCTGTGTTCTAATAAAATTTTATTTACAGACACTAAAGTTTGAATTTCACTTAATTTTCGTGTTAGAAAATATTACTTTTCATTTGATATATTTTCAAAGATTTAGAAATAGAAAAACATTCTTAGCCTGTAGCCCATACAATAACAGATAGTGGGTGTGATTTCACCCAAGATCCTAGTGAACAGAAAGCTTTTCTTCTTCCATCAGCAAGCATAGTATTTTCATTAAGCAAAACTATGTATTCTTTTCTTCTTCTGACATTTTAAAGTATGATTTGTGTTGTGTGTTAAATACCAGTGATTCAGCTAAGAACTGTAGATGAAGAATAGTCCTTTTTATGTAAGCAATGATGTTATGTTCTGGTCATTAAGAAGTGAATTTGTAATAGTCTCATGGACTGGGGAAAATTATTTCTTTCCTAAGTGTTTATGATTCGTTTACTTAATCTTGGTCCTCACTTTCAGCTTTCTTAGCTTCTGTTAACTCTGTGCTAGATTTTCAGAGTGAAGCCAGACACAATTTTCTGCAGGGCTGGAATTTCACCAGAGGCGAGTTGATTCAGATTCTGGGTCATTTACATTTCCAGTCTGCAATTTGATCACTGGTTAAGGTGAAACATTAAGATCTTTATTTATCATGTGGGCTGAGCTGGATAACCCATCCCAAAGGCTACGGTAAAGGCAGGGAGAAACTGGGAGTCAGGAGAACAGTTGTTTTCTTTTTATTTCTCAGCAGTAGAAGAGTATGGGCGAGTTTCACAAACATCATGTTTCAAAGGACAATTGAGAGAAGCTTGACGTTTTTGCTGAAGAACCAAGAAGAGAAAACTCTTCCTGGTATCCAGAGTTGCCAGGGTGGAAAGGAAGGAAGAATGGAAGGGGAACAAAAATGGCTTATTATGGGGAAAGCTGAGACATGCCTAAGAAAAGGGAAGGGCTGCAGCACTGTACTTCTAGTACTTTCTCTTTCCTAAGTAGCGTAAAAAGCACCTGAAAAACTCCTAGAATTGATACGAGAGTTTGCTACAGTGGTCAGATACAAGATAAAATATATCAAAGTCAATAATTTTTCTAAATTTACACATTAGAAGACTTGATGAAGAAAACAATGGATACAATTTCCAATGTATACAAAAGACATAAAATAGCTAATTATCCTATCAAGAAATGTGCAGAGCATACATGATAAAAACTGTAACATCTTACTAAGAAGTATTTTTAAAATGGAATGAATGGATAGACATATAATACCAGTCAGTGTTCTGTCAGTGAAGGAGAACTCTTGAATGTGGTAAAGTAAGAGATTTATCCAATTGTCGAAAGCAGTAGAGAAATCAATGCAAGGTTGTTGTTTCTGCATATGGTGCTGGTATCATGTCAGCAGAGCTGGCAAGTTGAAAAGAAAGATGGTCTTAAGTGGAGGAGAATAGGGACAAACTGGAATCCGCATCTTCCATCACCTCCAACTTCAATGACATGGATGAGATGCAAGATAAACTGGCACCTTTCACTATGCGGAATGCAGCATATGAATCTACCCTAGATTTGGAGAAGCTGAAGGAGGAGATTCTGCATAAACTGGAGGAGCTGTGAATCCAGGCACTGCTTCATTTCCATCCTCCAAATCTTGCCTAAATTTCTCTTGTGGTCACCCCTAATTAGAACCATATAGAGGAGGAAAATGAGATGCATAGTTCCGCCTTAGCTAAATTGATCCTGTGTAAAGCAACCATACATAACATGTCTCTGGGTAATAATAAGAACAAATACATAGCATTTGTGACATGCTAGACACTCTCCAAGTGTTTTACATTTATTAACTCATTTTAATCCTCACCACAACCCTCTGAAGTAAGTATGACTATTTGCCTCATTTTATAAATGAGGAAAGTGAGCCTTAAAGTTACATAGCTTGCCTGTGGCCACATAGCTTGCAGGTGGCAAAGCTATCATTCCAACCCAGACAGTCTGGAAAGACTTTTTAAAATTTTGAGCCTCCTCAGATTAATGTATTTTAATAGTATCTCAGTTGAAACCCTAATGGGCTGAGCTTTGTGAATTTTTGAAATTTTTCTAACGGGTAACTTGAAGAGGTAAACATAGAACCACACACTACAAAACTCCAATAACTAAAATGGAATCTTTCCAGAGGAATCAACAGAGAATGAAAGGTAGCCTTAAAAGCAAAGCTTCATATGCAAACTTAGAAAAGAAAGGTTAAGACTCGGCAAATGGACCCGTGAAAACTGGCTCCTGGGAAGAATCCAGTGAGACCCTCATATTCCCTGCATCACTCTGTGACTGTGGCATCAAAAAAGGCGACGGAGTCAGTCAGGTCTGTATTTTCTCATGGCCGTCTGCAAACCTCCATGTTGGTCCCTTTCTTTTGTGTACTTGGGTACTATTTGGAAGGTAGGTCCCAACATTTAGCCAACCATTTCTAGATAATAAAAGTCCCTTCAGCTAGATTTATTTTATCTAGTCACAAAAGTCGGAATGGTAAAGGACAGAAAGACGTAACGGACAGGCACTGACATAACTCGGTGTTGGCTCCCCTGTTTGTCACAGATGTTTAAAGGTGATTCTTTATTATGCAGAGGTTTGTGAGGGGTGGGGGGTACCCTAAGATTTCCCTGCTGGGTCCCCTCCATTGCAGATCGCTTGAGGGACAGAGCTTCTCCATGGGCTAGTTCTTGGTTCTTGCCTTAGCCTCTTTCTCCTAAGGGTTGCCCTGCCCATTTTTGCTCAACTTTTCGCACGAGGTATAGGATGGAGAACCAGCCTGGTTTGTCTAAGACTGAGGAGTTTCCCAGGATGTGAGACTTTTAGACTAAAACTGAGAGAGTCCTGGGCAAGCCAGGATGGTTAGTCACTATAGGAGGTCCCTTTTAAACAACACAACTCTGACTTCCTCACCACTAATCCTGTCCATATCTGGCCCCTGAGAAATCAACACTCTGACCCACTGTCACTTCCTCAGTGCAGCCCTCTGCTGCCAGGGGTCACTTCAGCCACTCTGTCTCCAGAGACTACTGCGGAGTGGCTTGAGTCAGACATGGTGCACAGTAGCCCATGAAGATACACACCATGCTCCCAGAGTGGCCTCTTAGAAGCCCTCAGGTGAGCTGGAGGTGAGGGGGAAGAGCCCCCAGATCCTCCTTCCAGAGTAGTGTGGGATCCACCACAACAACTCTCTTCCGAGAAACCCACTGTCCCTTGGCTTTTTTGGAGTCAATACTTTTAGGCCTTTTTCTACATGCCACATGGGGGTGTCTGTCGCTCCTTCTCTGGTGCTGCTGAGGCACACTACTTTGGATGTGGGAGCACTTGCCTCCTTTTAAAAAAATCACAACTCTTTCCAGTCTCAGAAAACACTGTGACAGAAAGTATTAGAGTTTTAATATTATGTTTCATAAAACCACAACAAAGAAAATTTCTGGGCAAAAGAGGATTACGATGCATGAAAATAATTGATATATACTGTAGAAAAGTTAAATTTCTGTATGTCAAAAATCATATGCAAATATAGAAGTAAATGACTAGAACTATGGGGGTTCCAACAAAATAGAAATATATTTCCAACAAGGTAAGAGGCGAATAAACATAATTATATTTAAGAATACTTTTGCAAATAATAATCTAGAATCCATATCTTACTGTCTGCCCCTCCACCTCTCCTGTCCAAGCCACACTTACCAATATTTTGTCCTAGAAGCACAGGGATTTAAAATAATGGACACCTCTTTTGTCTTCCTATATTCTACTCACCACCCAACACTTAGAATGATCCTTAAAAACATAAACAAGATCATGCCATTGCTCTATTTGGGCTTTCTTTATGGATTTTCATTACATTTAGACTAAAATTAAAGTCCCTACACATCATGGCACAGAAAGCCTCATCCAATCTGGTGCCAGAAGCCTTTCTGACTTTATTTATATCCTGTTCCTTTGTGAGGGTAAGGGCTCTGTTTTATGATTATAACCCCACACTTAGAACAGTGCCTAGCACAGAATAGACACGTGCTAAGTTTTCAGTGAATGAATGAATTAGTGGATGGATGTCTGGGGGAAAGAAAAAGACAAATGAAATATGCAGAAAGTTTTTTTTTTTAAAAAGAAAGGATAATATTCATTATTGGCTAGTTGATAAGGACATTCTCATACTCTTGGAGAAGTATAAATTTAGACAACATTTTTGGGAAATGATTTGAAATTAAAAGTGTAAAATATACGAAGTTCAGACCTTCTTAAAACTTAGTAGTTTCGGCCAGGCACGTTGCCTCACACCTGTAATCCCAGCACTTTGGGAGGCCAAGGCGGTCAGATCACGAGGTCAGGAGTTCGAGACCAGCCTGGTAAACGTGGTGAGACCCTATCTCTACTAAAAATATAAGAATTAGCTGGGCGTGGTGGTGTGCACCTGTAGTCCCAGGTACTCGGGAGGCTGAGGCAAAAGAATTGCTTGAACCCGAGAGGCAGAAGTTGCAGTGCGCCAAGATCGCACCACTGCACTCCAGCCTGGGCAACAGAGTGAGACTCCATCACAAAAACAAAATAAAAAAAAAAACCTTAGTACTTTCAATTCTAGAAATCCAGAATATGACCTGCCAATTGACATAGCTAAAAGGTGTTCATTACAGCATTATTAATCACAATTAAAAACTGAAAACAATCTAAATGGCTAACACTTAGAAAAATAGTGTAATAAATTTTACATTTTAATAGGGGAAAAGTTTAATAAATTTTGATTTACTCACATAATAGAATATTAACTAGGCATCAAAATGATTGCCATGTGATCAACTTTTTTAGCTTCCACATTCAGATGAGAACATGTTGTGTTAACTTTCTTTTCTTGGCTTATTCCACTTAACATACACTTTCAGTAAGAACAGAACAGAGGATACTAGAGGCTGAGAAGGGGAAGGAGAAGGGGGAGGATAGGAAGAGATTTGTTAATGGTTATAAAATTACAGCTGCATAGGAAGAGTAAGTTCTAATCTTCTATACAACTGTCAGTTGACTGTTTAACAATACTACATAGTTTTAAATAGATGGAGGATAATGAATGTTCCCAAGACAAAGAAATGGTAAATGTTTGAGATGATGAATATGCTAATCACCCCGATCTGCTCATCGTACATTATATGTATTGAAGCATCACTACATATCCTGTAAATATGTATAACTGTTACATGTCAATTAAAAAAATTAAAAACTAAAACAATGAGTTCAAACCAATTTTGACTTTAATTCCTAGAAAAATGTGTATGATGCAATGCTAAGTAGAAAAGAAAAATGCAATATCTTATAAAATGTATCATACATAAAAGCAGTAAATCCTTACAACGTTAACTGTGGTTAAAATTCTGGTTGGTAGGATAAGTGGTGATTTAAATTTTCATCTTTATATTTTATTTAAATCTCACATTTAATTTTCTTCAGAATCAAAAAAGTATATATAATTTATCTTATAACTCATTGCAGTTGACAGAGAAACTGCTGCTCAGTGAATGCTCATGGTCACTAGCACTTCCACTGACAGATGTGGACCAGCAGATGAATGAACAAGAATCAAACATGCGTAACATTCAATTCGTTGCCTTACAAAGGAAGGCCAGATATCCATTTAGCAAAATTGAAGTTCATTTCTATGGCTCAGATGTGCATAAAAAGGAACTTTCTTTATTTGCCATGATGGGTCTCATTTCACACTACCTTTTCTCATGACACTTGATGACAGAAAATGCTTAGTTTGTCAGCTAAAGTCTCTATCTCATGTAGCTTAAAATAATATGTTTGGGGTAATTCCTCTGTGTTACTTGTGGGTTTTCCATCTCTTCTTTCTCTCGTTGACATAAATCAGGTGAACATCATCCGTAAGTTGTCCCTAGAGAAGTGCCACTTGGTCCTTGCTGGCCCTGGTTACCTATCTCACTTCATTTGGCCCCTTGCTACATCAGCCACAGTATCTCTTGGCCTTTTGATCACTTGGGTCCTGCTCTGTGAACAATGAGGGTGAGCCTCGTCTCACTTGGTGTTTGGGGCAGTATTTGCAATTGATGTTTATAACAACTAGGTTTCACTGAGCACATAATATGTGCAACAGTGTTGTTCTAACACCCTGAGGTGTCCTAGCTCATATAATTCTCAAGCCAGCTCTGTGAGGTAAGTATAGATAAGAAAATGGAGACTTAGAAAGTCCAAGTATCTTGCCCACAGCCTATAAGTTTCAAGGTTAGAATGTCCATGCATCTTGCTACTGCCACTAGTTGTCCAGACCCCCAAGCCTTCTCATTTGAGCCCCAGTCTCCTCTGGATCCCTTCCTCAAGGGTCCAGGAAAGCTTGGCAGCTTCTCCACAGGCTACTGGAGTGACAGGCTCTGTGAGTGTGCTCTCATCTGCCTGTACCTAGGCTCCCCACCTATGGCTACTTTGCCTTTCCCAGGATGGGTTGGAAGCAGAAATGAGAGACTTGCAGTTTTCCCAGGCTTTTTACAGGGAAACAGCGGAACTTGTCACAATGACCCAAACTTTCCAGAGCCTTCTTCCCATGAGCTGAATGTTTGCCTTCCCCCACAAATTCATACATTACTCATACATTATGGCCCTCGCCCCAGTATGATAATACTTGGAGGTGGGCCTTCGGGAGGTAATTAAGTTTATATTAGATCATAAGGCTGAGGCCCTCATGATGGGATTAGCTCCCTTATAAGAAGAAGAAGAGAGAGACAGCTCTCCATGAGCACACACCATGGAATGGCCACATGAGGACACACAGCAAAGATGACTATTTATGTACCAGGAAGGCTGTCCTCACCAGACACCAAATCTGTTGTCACCTTGATCCTGGAAGTCCCAGTACCTAGAACAGTGAGAAATACATTTCTGTTGTAGAAGTCACCCAGTTTATGGTATTTTTTATATTGCCCTCCTTAAAGCTTTCGGGGGCCTCTTTCAGTTCTGTTCCTCTATCCCCTGAATGAGCTCTGTCCTTTCTCCTCCCTGTTTGATCTTCAAGTTTTGGAACTTAGTGTGTAAAAACACAGCTTTGGGACAGTCAAGAAGATCTCTGACAACACAAGTTATGAGGAGAAAAAAATGTCTTGCAAGGAACTTGGGAAAAAGTCCAAACAAGTCTTCTTAACTTCAGGTGTTACCATTTTTTTGCTTTCCTGGATTGGTCTTCACGGTATGTAGCCAAAGATGAAAAGCCACCTGAATTACACAGAAAGAAAGTTGGTGGTACTACCATCTGGTAGCACCCCTTCCTGTCTCAGGGATTTCCTTTCCTGGGCCTGCCAATACACACCCCAGAACCATGAGTACCTAAGTTCTTATGTTCAAAGTTGGCATTTGGAAGGGTCTTGAGTTTCAAAGAGTCCTTACATAAACCCCTCACTGGCGGAAGTCAAGCCTTAAGTATCAAAAGCTGACATCCTAGCTACAATTAGCCTGTGTGTTACAGGTGAGAGCGGGGGAGAGGACTCAGAAAGGGAGCCCATAGAGGGCCAGTGACAGCATCAGCATTTTCCCCAGAATTGACCTTCTTCATTCTAATAGGAATGTTTTCATTACCCCCAAAACATGTTGTGTTATATAGCATACAGCAAAATACTTGCAGTTTAATTTATCTGTGGGAGTCAGGAGGCTATATGGAGAAAATAATGAGTCTTAGTTGGTATCTTTCACTTTGTCTGTATATCTAGATCCAGAAAATGTTTTCCGCATATAGAAAGAAGTAATCAACACTTTCTTTTTATATCAAAGGGTCAGACTCACACTGTGAATTCTGTAAAAACTCTGTGCTGCTATTTCTATTTGGAGACTAAGACATATACAAGAAGTCTGGGTTTCTCCTACCCTCCACCACCCCTAGGCAATTGGAGTGGCAAGATTATAAAACACAAACACAGGCAAATATAGACAACCCAGTTTGGGGTTTATTTGGGTAACTGCCTTGTAAGCACTTCCTCAGAACGTGGCAGAGCAAGGAAAAGGGAGGGAGTTCAGTTAGTTACTTGGACTATTTATAAGGTCAACAGGAAAGGCTTCAGATAATGGGAAAATGCTCTCTTTTTCTCTTTGTGTTTGCCGTGGAGTCCACTTTCTAGTCTGTCCCACTGTCCCAGTTTCAGGAAAATCCAAAGTTGGCCACATCCAAAGCGGTTGCATCACAGCCTGGTAACATGAGCCTTACCAGCTCTTTGGTCTTGGTTAACAATAACCTTCCCCTTTTCCTCCCATATTCAGGTTCATTACCACAAGGCATCCCCCAAACTGCAGCTGGATGAGACCCCCATTCCAAACTAGATATTTAGCAGATGATTAGAAACCCAGAGAATCCTATTCTATAATAATGATTATTATTATTTTGAGACAGAATTTTGCTCTGTCACCCAGGCTGGAGTGCAGTGGCATAATCTGGGCTCACTGCAGCCTCCGCCTCCTGGGTTCAAGTGATTCTTGTGCCTCAGCCTCCCAAGTAGCTGAAACTATAGGTGCATGCCACCACATTCAGCTAATTTCTTTATATTTTTAGTAGAGACAGGGTTTCATCATGTTGGCCAGGCTGGTCTTAAACTCCTGGGCTCAAGTGATCCACCTCCTTGGCCTTCCCAAGTGTTGAGATTATAGGCATAAGCCATTGTGCCTGGCCCCATTCTATAGTTAAATAACATATTTTAAACTTGGGAACATTCTAAGATGAATAAAGATGGACAACCAAACAAACTAAAACCCACAGATGGTGTTTACAGTAGAAAATAATAACCAGAAGAATCGTTTTTCAGTCAGGTATTGTTACCATTATAATTTCAATCAAAACAATCTTGCCTAAAAGTTGAGTCAACAGGCAATCCATGCCTCTGTATCAACAGGCACTCTACAATCCATTTCTGCCTAAAGGGAGGAGCAACCCCTCAAGAAATCTCTGTTTTCCTAAATACAAAGTTCCAGAGTTTGGAAGTTCATCTAAATTAGTATTTAATGGTATTCCTCCTCCTTTGAATATATGGCATATATTTCATATCTCCTTTATTGAAGTTACTAAAAACAAAGAACCAGTCCCCTATGCCTCTCTGAGTGAATGGCTCACCCAGAGGCATTTTAACAATTGAATCATGAAACTTTTTTTTTTTTTAAAAAAACCCTCTTAAAGATATTTATTCTACTCTGATGTCCATGTCTGCTGTCCAAAGTTCTGCCCATCGTAGGTCCTTTCTCTGTCCTTCCTTCTGACTTCTGCGCTGTGAGATGCGTAGGACAATGGTTGCAGGTGTCTGACAGTGGGTCAGAACCAGTTCATTGCAAAGAAGCAAAATAATAATGATTTTGTTAATAATGATAAAAATGAAGATTTTGCTGGTCAAATCACTCTTTGAAAGGCAAATAAATAATATGAGCAGACAGTTCAAAGAAAAGGAAATAAAAAGGTGTCAACACAGATGCTCAGCAGCGTTCATAGTAAGAGAAATGCACATTACTGCAGTAAACCATTTTTTTTACCCAGCACACTGACAAAGATCAGAAAGTCGGATGCCCCATTGTGCTAGGGAACACGCTGCAAAACAGACACTATCAAAATTAATGCTGAGATTTGGAAAAATTGAACAAAATTGCCCATGCATGTAGTCGTTGACCTATAGGTTCCACTTGCAGAAAATTTTTTCTATAAATATATTCACACACATGCCATGTGGCAGATGTGGAATGTTATTTACTGCTGTATTGTTTGTAGTAGCACTTTATTAGAAACAACCTTAAATGTTTACTGATAGGTTACTAAATTATGGTTCATCCCCATATTGGAATACTTAGCAGCCTTAAAAAGACTGAAGAATTGGGTAGATGATAGATAGATATAACAATTTCTAAGTGTAAGTGAAAAAAAAAATACCAAAGGGAAGGGTACCATTTACATAGAATGAGTGGAGGAGAGGTCTCTGTATGTGCACAGTATTTGCTTATAGAAGCAAAAACTACCTCTGAATGGACACACAAGAAACTGATAGCATATGCTGTCCTCCCAGAGGGGAACTGGAAAACTGGGGGTAAGAAAGGAGTGAAACTTTCCATTATATTTCTGTCTACACACACACACACACACACACACACACACGCATGCACGCATGCACACACACTTATGTATATGTTTGAATTTTGAACTACAAATGTATTATCCATTTAAAACTTAAAAATTCTTATGTGTAAAAAGCAGACATTTTTATTTTTAAGACTCACAATTTGTATCTCCTTAAACAGAGCATGGCAGATCAAATTTTCCAAAATAACTATATCAATATATCAAAGCCCACATGCTCTTCTTACAAGGTGACAGTGACACTCCCCTTGAATCTGGCTAGGCTTGGGACAATGTGGAAGTGACTATTTGAATTTCAAGAGTAAAGTTATTACAAGTAACAAAGCTGCCCCAACTGCCTTCCTCTCACCGGCCCTCAAACTGCTTGTCCTTGGAACTCAGCTACCATGTTGTAAGGAAGCCATGCAGCCCCAGTGAAAGAGTTGGGGTAGGTGTTCCTGCACCACCCCAGCTTAGGCCCCAGCTGACAGCCAGCATCAACCACCAGACTTGGGAATGAACCAGTGTATGCCTACGTAGCTTTCAGGCCACCCAGCTGGTGCTGACGAGAGCAGAAATGACCTGTCTTTTCCTAGCTCTGCCCAAACAGCAGATTTATAAACAAAATAAATGATATATTGTTTTAGGCCACTATTTTTTATGATGGTTTGTTGCTATAAAGTGATAGGTTACTAGACCAAATAAAAAGTTTTGGATGTTTTTAAGAAGACCCCTGGGATGCCTTGCTGAAATAAAGTAGAGGCAGGGATGCAGCTGGGCACCGCTAGAATCTGCTGTTGTCATTTGCAGGATTTTCTCTCTCTCAATTGGTTTCTTTCTAATCCTTCTCCCTTGGCCCCTGGGAGCTCCTCCTGAGAACTAGTGCTATTTTGTGGGAAGAGGAAATTTTAAAACGAGTAGTCTCCACTTCTGACTTTGAAGGAAGTTTTACCAAAATAATAAATTGCTTCTGGTATAAATGTTAATCTCAAGAAAAATGTCAAGCAAAACGCAGCTTTAATTTTATTTTTAATCTGAATATTTAGAAATGAGTGTCAAATAGGATTCGTTGAACAAAATTCTTATAACAATATCATCTCAGATTATTCCTATGAAAGTCATCAAGATCCATTGATTATGGACATTAATAGTAAATTGAAAGAGAAATTGTGAAGGGCAAATTCTTCTAGTTGGCTTTATATTTTAACAAATTTTGTGGAGCAGGAATTTACTGTAAGTGTTAGGAGCCTAGACTTTGGAGCCAGACTGCTAAATATGGCTCCAGTGGTGGATAAAGTTCAACATTATCTTTATAATGTTGAACAAATTATATTTCTGTGCCTCAATTTCTTCATCTGAACATTGGCTCTAATAGCAGCTCCTGTCATATAGGATTATTGTGAGTTTTAATAAATTACGTTCAAAACACTAATATTAGCACCTGGTACACAAGAAGTCCTTAATGAATAGCAACTGTTATTTTTATGTACCAAACACGAGATCTGATATCCTGTGAGATTTATTCTAAATTAAGCCTTTGTCCATAGAATTTATAGCCAAGGCTAATTCAGACATTGCGAGCAAGTCCAGGCCAAAAGCTATATGCTAATGGAAAATTCCTTTCTCTTGCTAATACTTTGGTTCCTGTTTCTGTCCATATTTGAAAGAGACAAAAATGTTATGTATGTGGTAGATGCACTCAATTCAGCATCATTTCCAACCTTCGGCAAGTGTTCCTAGAATCCTGCAAAGGCTGGTGAACTAAAACCTAGCTTTCCCAAACTCCCATGAAGCTAGTGTTCTGAATACACGTTAAGTTTTCCAATCAAATGCATTTATACAGAGTCTTTAAGGTAAATGTGTGTTGGGGCCATTTTTCTGTTGCTTTGACTCTTCCTACTGGCAAACATGGTTGTCAGGACTTTGGGTTTTTCTGGAGCAAAAGCCCAGTATCTGCTCACTAATTTTGTGTGATTTGAAGAGGCAGCTGTGATGGGGTATGAAGACAGTGTCTGCAGCTTCCTGAACCCTGGATCACATGCATTAATAGACATTTTGATGTCAACCAACCAAAAATGTATCTCCTGAAGTCCTACATGTCTGAATGTGTCAAAGGTAGCAGCTCCCTTGGCAGACTTGTTCTCTGATGGTGGCTGGGAATCATTTCTAGACTCCATGCATCCAGTCCCTCCAGCAATTGCATAAACACCCAATTCCCTGAATTCTATCCTTTCATTTCTTTTTAAGTTTTTTTTTTTTTTTTTTTTTTTTTTGGTACCCAAGTTCTGTCTGATTCAAACAGGGAGTCACAAAAGTTGTCTTCCTCATGGCAGTCCTTTGTCAAGTGACTCATTTTTCCAAGTTATTCAGTATGAACTTCCAGAACTCCTCTTTACATAATAAAGTAGAATAAGAATGGAAGGAGCAGGCTGAGGTGTTAGAATGCTGATAAAGAATATTTCCTCAACAACAACAGCAAACAGGGCTTATGTCTATAAGGGGGAAAGCTACTCTTTTGTTATAGCACTGTTATGGGGGTGCAATGGAGTCACATCTGGGAAGAGCACCCAGACTAGCCCTCTACATGGTTACTTGTTAAAAACATCAGTAGATTTTATGAGGTACTGTTTGATATTTCTGTTTGATCAGAGAGATTCAGATCTAATTTAGTGTCCCCTGCTGTGCACCTTGAAAAACTGACTTCTTAATGCCTCTCATCCTTCATTAGCACTAGCACTGGGCTTCTTCAAAGCTATTCACAACCCCAAATTTTTCTTGCCACCTTCCTCCACAGAGTCTAGAAAGCCATACACTCACTGCCCTCACTTCTTTTGCCTTGGTCATATGGTCCAGTTATAGAGGAACTCTGCTTGAGATAGCTTCTGGAAAAATTTTTGTTTTCCTTATAAAGGAATAGAATTGGTTAGAGGAGTTTCTCTCCTTTCATTTCTCCTACTTTGAAAAGAAATATGATATCTGGAGCTCTAGCAGCCATTTTGTTAACATGAGATAACAAGCCCATTCACTAAAGAAAGCAGAGGGAAGAAATAGAAGGAGCCTGGACCTTTGATGACAACCTGAGACTCTGCCCTGGATTCTTCCTTAAGTGAGGATAGTAAACCCCTGTTTGTTTAAGCACACATTTGTAAGGTATTCTATTTCTTATAGCCTCATTGCCACAAAATAGGTTATTTATATCTCCCGGAATTTTTACAGGAACCCAACAAGATAACTGGTATGAAACTACTTTGAATACTCTAAAAAGAGAACTCATTTTACAGTTCTATTTTAAAAGGAATCCGATGTTTTTCTGAGTAGCTCAAGCTTAAGGTAGAGAAAGTTTCAATGAAATGATACATGGTTGAAACAAATATGCCACGTATTCCTTTCAGCAACTCAGATGAAGGCTTGCTTCTTTCTTAAATTATTAATAACCCCATTTAGTACTTTCAAAGTGCCTTGCCATCATTTGATACTTAATCCTCGGAGTTTCCTAGAAGAGTGTAAAATCTCATTTTACCAGGGAAGAAGTGAAAACAAGGTTTTCAAATACTTTCTTTGAGACACCATATGCCTGTGGCAGACTCAGAACTAAAAATCAAAGAATCAAACAGTCCACTGTGTACTTGACTTTCTCATGTAAATTTGATATGCAGGGCATGACACAGCTCACAGAAGGTCTAAGAATTTTACAATTTTTACCTTACATGTATATTCAAAATAAAGTCCAGCTAACCATATAGGATTCCTTATGTGAACAAAATGCCTTCATGCCCAATATTAGAAGTGAACAAGGAAAGAATATATTCGATCAGTAGTGAACTTAAATCTATTTGTATACCAAGAATCTCACCCAATTCTGGCATAAAATAAATCATGTCAGATTAACTTCTTCTTTTACTGATGTATCTGGTAATAAGCAGTCAAAGAGTAGCTCTGAAACAGTAAAGAGAAATATGCCGAGCGCGGTGTCTACCCCTGTAATCCCAGCATTTTGGGAGGCTGAGCCGGGCGGATCACCTGAGGTCAGGAGTTCAAGACAGCCTGGCCAACATGGTGAAACCTTGTTTCTGCTAATAATACAAAAATTAGCTGGGTGTGCTGGTGCACGTCTGTAATCCCAGCTACTCTGGAGGCTGAGGCAGGAGAATCACTTGAACACGGGAGGTAGAGATTGCAGTGAGCCAAGATGGCACCACTGCAGTCTAGCCTGGGAGACACAGCAAGACTCCGTCTCAAAGAGAGAGGGGCGGGGGGGGGAGGGAAATATCTATTTGCCTAAACAGGAAGTAAGTTCATGATCACACTTCAAAAATGAAGCAAAGATTTATTTATGACTAAAACTTCATTTAAAAGTGTGATGCTCAGAATCTTCCTTCACCTTCAACCCAGGAAAATGTTCTGGCAATGTTAAACATGTTTTACTTGATTAAACAGAAATTTGGTCTTTAATTAATAATGCTATTTTTAAGAACACATTTATGCATTTCAAAGCCTTTTATGCAAATTCTGCACAAGATTTACACAATATGAGTTTAATGAGAAAAAAAAAAAGAAAAAGCAGCTGAAACAGAAATACAAGAAGCTTAATTAGCCTATATTATTACTATTTTTATTTTCAAATCCAGAGAAGGCCAATATAAAGATTTCCTATGCCAGCTCTATGTTACTTCCTACCCATGATCCCGTAACCAAGTTACCTCCCCTCTGTACGTTTAGTTTCCTGAGGTAGTGAATGAGCATAATAATAATGGCCACTAAATTGGATGGTTGGGCAAATGGAATGAAAGAGTACAACACCAACAAGGTTAGCTATTATTGTGGTCTGAAAAAGTCATTAAACATTAGACACAACTAAGAGATGGCATGTAAGATAAATACTGTAAAAGCTGTCTGAACATCTAACCTGATGGGAGTGGCAGTAAAGGTGGTTTGACTTTCAGGACAGTACTGCCCAACAGCTCCTGCTGGGATTTAAATGATTATTGTTTAGCTCTTTTCTCTTGTTAGCAAGTGTTTGGCAGGGCCTATCTCAAGTACATTTTGTAAAATACTATAGGAAGTTCCTTAAAAAATAACCAAGTGCATGCTTGGGTCTGGTCTGATATTAAGGGCAACAACGGTCACTGGGCATTAAAGGGGGCACAAGTGAATTTGAGAGATAAGGAGGGTGGTGTTTATCAAAAAACAAGGGTACTCCTGAACAGAAATCTACTGTAAAAGGGAAAGATATTTTTGAAAAATTATTATTTGTCACAAGAAGCAGACGGCTGCCCAGAAATGTACTTTCCAGAAAGCTAGAATAGTAGAATTCTGGCATGCTCTCTGGATTTCCAGCTGGAGCCTATGAGTACATGGAAACAGTGCACACCTTGGGAGAATGAGAGTTTTGTGAGATGTTTAAACCTCTGTCACTTGGATATTTAAAGGTTGTTGTACATGCCTGTTTTATTTGTTATCTCTTCTGCTCTGGTGTTATACTGGTAAGAACAAGGGAGTGAAGGCTACAATTGCAACAGGGGCTACAATCTTGCCTTTTTTATACAGCAGATATTCCATCAGTGCTGTAAAGATGAGGGAGGAGGAAACGGAAGCCAGAGAAAGCTTGAACTTGAAACTGGAAGAGCCGAACTGGGAAAACTCCTGAGAAAACAGAATGTAAATGTCAGACCAATCCTGGCTTCTAAATATTGTATTTCGAGGAGTAGCCAGTGAAAGATGGGGCCCTTCCCCCTCAGGGTGCCAAGCGTCCTCCATGTCCCAAGACCTCTTCAGTGTGTCCATTTGCCTTCCAGGTGGCTCAGCTGCAGATCCACTCAGCCTCTGTTGAGTAAAACTGAGCTGAAAGCAGAAATAAGATGAAAGAAGGGTGAAGAAGAGAAAGCATCAGGGAAAATAAAAGGATCTGATGGAGTGTACAGAAGGAATGAGAAAAAATCAAGGTGAAGGGAAAGAGAAAATAAAATCAGGATGAAAATAAGATAAAATACAGGGAAGAAAGGAAAGAAAGATGAGAATGGGATAAGCACAGGATTCAAAAGACTTCACTAGGGACCTAGGATCAAATTGTTGTGCTAGAACTGGATACAGAAAGGAAGGAAAAAAATGTAGCTTGGAGGAGCTTCTGAGAGTAAAAGAGATAGAAGGAAACAAAAGATAGAGGATTAAAAATGTTATTTGTTATTCTAGGTGTCTGGATAATAATTAATCATCTTTGTGTCTGTTGTGTCAAAGTTTTTAGTGGCACTGTGGGCAGAACCACAATCAATATTATTTCAAAACAGTGATGCTCTTTGAGGAATATATGAAGGGGAGGAAGAAATCAGATAAACTATGCAGGAGGAGAGAAGAGGCCAGTCCTGTGGGATATTGCAAAGGCAGGCTGATGCTGAACCCTTGGGAATAGAAGTGATGCAATGCCTGTAAGAAGGAGCAGGATATTCACTGTTTTTCTGCATATAAAAAAGAAAAAGAAAAAGAAAGAAAACAGAAATATGTCACTGGCTACACACAACTCTTTCTTAAAGAACACGTGGGCATCTTATTCATTGATCACTGAAGTTAATTAATTGTCATCTTGAGGCTTTGCTATGTATAGTAGTTATTTACATGTGACATTATCTACCAGTTATTTTACTATTGTTAAAAAAAAAAAGAAAACAATTGGGAACCCATTAGGCTGAGACAACTTTGGTGCCTTGGGTTCCTACATAAGCAAACTGAACAGAACTCAACGTAAACAGTAAAATAAAACATAAGTTTAACTAATCAGAAACTGCCAACTAACCTCTAACTAGAGACTTTGCACATTAACCAAACATTTTCTTTGTCTTCCTTCTGTGAACACCTTATAAAGGCTTTCACCTGAAGCCCCTTTGGTGGGGCCTAAACCACTCTCAGTTTGGTGCTCCCCAGTTGATGAATTCTTATCAGCCCAAATAAATTATTTGAAAGTTTAATGTGCTGAAGTTTCTCTTTTAACACTATTTATTTTTAAAAACAGCCTTTAGTACTTTTTTTGTTTGTGTATTGGTTCCATTTACTTTATGGCATAAGTCATTTATTGCTGTATTGATTGAGACATCTATTAAGTCATCTCTTAGGCAGGCAGTCCTCAAATTTTAATGAGCATCAGGATCATCCAGAGGACTTGTTAAATGCAGATTTCTAGAGTTTATACCATTAGAGCTTCTGATACAGTGGGGCTGGGGTAGAAGAATGCATTTTAACAAATTTCCAGGTGAGGCTGATGTTGCTGATCCAGAGACCTCACTTTGAGAAGGACAATATTTGAAAAACAATAGAGTGCTTCTACTATGTGTAAATATTATCACTGCAGTGATGTTTAAATACAAAACTGTATTTCAAGGATAAAATTTTTAGAGTTCAGAAAATATTATTAGAAGCATTAATATACAAAGTGATCTACTATATCAATAGTAAAATCAAAGAGTTCTGTGGTGTTTTGAAGGGAAAACTTTTGAAATTTATAACTTTCTATGATAAGATCACCTGCTTGAAGTTCTGAACTTTCCAAGGTAGTATCTTCAATTTTGAAACCTCAAACTTAAGAGTTGTAGAGAAAAATGTTTTCTCTTCTTCACATGATCCCAGCTTGTCTCAGAGAGAAGGACATATTCACCAACACTTGTCTTCTCTTGGAATAGTCCTGGTGAGGAAGCTTGTGCCTCTCTCTCCATCCCCTCTGGGGGATGTGCTACTTTTGGGCCACGGTGTACAGTAGGAGACTATGCTCCTAACAGTGTAAGGTGCCATCTTTTTCTATTTCTTTGACTCCCTAAGCTTTTAGGTACGAACAGGCTTGTCTCCACTTTTGTCATCATGAAGTAAGTCCATAGTCGGTGGACAGTGTTCTTCCATAGTCAGAAGTCCGTGCTGAAGACAGAACACAATAAGTCCGCGCAGCCAGCGGGGTGAGAGGACTCAGAGTTTCACATGCAGGCTTGGATATACACTCAGTGTGAATGCGGAGATTCTGGATCTAAAAAAACTTTGTGTCTAAGCCACATTCTCCATTCTTTAACAGAAGCCCTGCTAAGCCATTGATACAGATGTCCTTTGAGTGTTTACTTCATCAGTCAACATCCTGGAAGGAAGTGGGAGAGAATTTTAAAGCTGCTAGATCTCTAAAATACAGGCTGGGAAGCCATAAGATGGACACTTGGGCAGCAAAGGGCAACCCAAGGAGAGTGAGTATCTTCATATAGGCCAGCTTGGGCTGGGGTGGCTCACAGTGGTTTGTAACACAGCCACAGCTAGTACATCGGAGCCCTGGAGGGCTCCAGTTAAGAGCCGCCTCAAAACAGATGGCTTCACTATGTTAGGCCTTTTTAAGAGTTTGTGGAAAGAATGATTATTACTTTCATAGTGTCTCTTTCCCCATAGTGCTTCTCAGTCAGATCTGCAAAGAGAATTGAGTTTCCCATGGGGCACTGGATATACTGTGTTCATGCTGATCTTCAGGTTGTCAGGGTCAGGCGGAAGCAGCATCTCCAGATTAGTTAATCCAAATTCAGACTTCTTTATCATTCTCCAAATGACATCAAGATCTAAATAGTCTCTTGGGCTTGGAAGGCTCCTGCATAGCGTCCTGGAAATACCCTACTTCTATCGCCAATTCTTAAATTAGTTCTAAACTGTGAATGTTGTAAAATCCACTCGTGGGTGCAGATTTTAGAGACTCTGACTGAAGCTTCAACCACAGACGGGTAAGGGAATAAATAATACAAATTTTCTCCTATAGGGCATATACCACATTTTTTAAGCAGAAGTAGAGGGCTAAAGCAAACCAAAGGTTACGGATCAAAGGTTAAGCGGGGCATTTACGATTTTCCATTGAAAACTCCCTGTCCTTAAGATTTTGATTGCATAGTGACATAAGGGGGAAAGACAACTCTGAAAAAAGTTTGGTCTTGCAATCAGAACAGCCATTAGAAAAAATGAAAGCAAAATAAAGGTATACAAGTTGAGAAGTAAGATGGGGTGAATAAACAGCTTTCTTCTCTAGAGGAAGACAGAATTAAAAAAAGATGGGTCTAAAAAATGAGAAATATTTTAGCTGTTATCTTTTTAAGGAATGTTAGGGCAGGGGATCTCATAAAGATCAAATAAAGGAGGCAAGATCATGACAACTCACTGGGTTTATTTCTCCAGTGAGAGCCCAGAGAGAGGAAACTATTGAGAGAGGTGTTTGTCTTTTCTTTTATTCTTCTTATTTTTCAAAAACTTTTTTATTATGGAAATTTCCAAACATATACAAAAGAAGAGAGAATAATATAATGACTCTCCATGTGCCCATCTCTCTACTCCAGTGGTTATCAACATATGGCTATTCTCATTTCCTGTGTACCTCCCCGCTCCTCCTCCAAATCCCAGCACCTGCTGGAGTATTTTATAGTTAATCCTAGACATTATATGATTTCATCTATATTATCTCAAAGAAATATGAATCTTAAAAAGTTTAACCACAATATCATTTTACATATAAAATATTAATAATATGTTTTTGTATTATGTATCTAACTAGTTTTCTAATCTCACCATTTTAATAATAACAAAATCTCTTTTTTATCTTTGTAGATTTGAGGGTACAATTGCAGATTTCTTATATTCATATATTATGCAGTGGTACAGTCTGAGCTTCTAGTATACCCATCATCTGACTATAATTTCACAATTGTTTATAAGTATCATAGTAATATATGGCTTGTTTGAATCAAGAAAAGAAAAAAAGTACCCACATTGCATTTGGTTGATATGTCCTTTAAACTTTTTATTTATTTATTTATTAACAGCCTGCAGCTCACTCCTTTCTTTTTCTAATTCATTTGTTGAAGAAACTTTGTCATTTGTTTTCTAGTATTTTGAGAGGTATCCTCTTAGATTTGCAAGAATAAGAGAGCAGTAGGAAAACTTCATGGAAGAGCTATGTGGGGTGATTTCAGAAACACTGGACAACATTTATTATAGAGGGGCTGAGAAGATTAAAAGAGAATACATTAAACATCATTAGATGATGAATTTGAAGGTGATACAGTCATTTCAGGTGGCAAAATGTCTATGGTCATGGTTTGGGGGAAGATTTCCAGGAAACACAGTTAGGACTCTGTGCAAAGGTTTAGTGAAGATGAAGCACAGTAAAGGGGTGTACAGGAGGTGCAAAGGAGATCAATTCCAGGCCAGGGTTAGCTGTTGGGCTGATGGAAGGTAGCTTATGGACAGAATTCTCCAACTTGGCTTGGTGATGCCAACTGATGTATTTGAACAATAAATGCAATTGACTGACTCAGAACTCATTGATTTCATATGGGGGACTCCAGAAAAACTGCCTGGTTCTAAAGAAAAGAGAGGACAGGAATTCCAGTCCAGCAATCAGTGCTCCACAGGAGAGGGGGAAAGAAGCAAGGCTCTGATGATCTTTCAGAATCCATGGAAGAGCAGAAGGACATGGAACATTAGGGTGTATTCCATTGCTGCAGGAAAACATGTAGCTGAGAGAATAGTTCTACTGCTGATGCTGTGAGAAAAAAAGATTTTCAAGGCTTGGAAATTCAAAAGCCAGGAAAAGGAAAAGTTTTGGGGAAAAGTACATGAAAGAAAGCATAATGGAAGATCCAAATAAGCTCAATTAGAAATGAAACTGAAGATGTTACAACCAATACCACAGAAATACAAACGATATAATAATTCAAGGCTACTATAAACACCTTTATGCACATATATTAAAAAATCTAACAGAAACGGATGAATTCCTGGAAATATACAACTCTCCTAGATTGTCAGAAAGAAATAGAAACCATGAACAGACCAATAACAAGCAGCAAGATTGAATCAGTAATAAACAAAATGTGAACGAAAAAAAGTTTAGGACCAGGTAGATTCACAGCTGATTTCTACCAGACATTCAATGAAGAATCAGTTTTGGTCCTACTGAAACTATTCCAAAAAATAGAGAAAGAGCGTATTCTCCCTAAATCATTCTATGAAGCCAGCATCCCCTAATACCAAAACCAATAAAGGACATAACAAAAAAAAAAAAAAAAGAAGAAGAAAAAGAAAAGAAAACTACAGACCAGCCAGACACAGTAACTCATGCCTGCAATCCCAGCCCTTTGGGAGGCTGGCGCAGGCGGATAACCTGAGGTCAGGAGTTCAAGACCAGACTGGCCAGCATGGTGAAACTCCATCTCGATTAAAAATATAAAAATTTGCCTAGTATGGTGGGGGGTGCCTGTAATCCTAGCTACTTGGGAGACTGAGGCAGGAGAATCGCTTGAACTCAGGAGGCAGAGGTTGCAGAGAGCCAAGATCACACCACTGCACGCTAGACTGGGTGACAGAGCAAGACTCCATCTCAAAACAAAACAAAACAAAACAAAACTACAGACCAATATCACTGATGAACATAGATGCAAAAATCCTCAACAGAATGCTAGTTAACCAAATCCAACAGCACATCAAAATGATAATACATCATGATTAAGTTTCATCCCAGGATTGCAGGTATGGTTTAACATACACAAATAAAATAAATGTGATACATCACATACACTGAATTAAAAACAAAAACTGTATGATTATCTTAATATATGTAGAAAAAGAATTTGATAAAATTCAGCATTGTTTTATGATAAAAACCCTCAACAAAATAGGTATAGAAGAGACTTACCTCAAAGTAATAAAAGCCATATATGAAAAATCCACAGCCAATATCATACTGAAAGGGGAAAAGTTGAAAGTATTCCCTCTGAAAAATGGAACAAGACAAGGATGCTCAGTTTTACCACTTCTGTTCAACACAGTACTGAAAGTCCTAGCCAGAACACTCAGGCAAGAGAAAAAAATAAAGGGCATCCAAATTGGAAAAGAGGAAGTCAAACTGTCACTGTCCACTGATGATATGACCATACACCCAGAAAATCCTAAAGACTCACCCAAAAGCCTCCTAGATCTGATAAACGAATTTAATAGTTTCAGGATACTAAATCAATGAACACAAATAAGTAGTACTGCCATGCATTAACAATGACCAAGCTGAGAATCAAATCAAGAACTCAATCCCTTCTACAACAGCTGCAAAAAGTAAAATATTTAGAAATATACTTAATCAAGGATGTGAAAGATCTCTACAAGGAAAATCACAAACACTGCTGAAAAAAATCATAGATGACACAAACAAATGGAAACACATCCCATGCTTATGAATGGGAAGAATCAATATTGTGAAAATGATTGTACTTCCTAAGCCAATCTACAGATTCAGTGCAATTCCCATCAAAATAATATCATCATTCTTCACAGATCTAGAAAAAATAATCCTAAAATTCACGTGGAACCAAAAAGAGCTCACATAGCCAAAGCAATACTAAGCAAAAAGAACAATCTGGAAGCATCACATTACCCATCTTCAAACTCTACTACAAGGCTATAGTTTCAAAAGCACCACGGTACTAGTATAAAAATACTCACGTAGACCAATGGAACAGAATACAGAACCCAGAAATAAAGCCAAAACTTTACAGCCAATTGATCTTTGACAAAGCATACAAAAACATAAATTGGGAAAAGGACACCCTATTCAATGAATGGTGCTAGGAAAACTGGCAAGCCACCTATGGAAGGATGAAACTGGATCCCCATCTTTCATCTTATATAAAAATCAACTCAAGATGGATCGAAGACTTAAATCTAAGACCTGAAACCATAAAAATTCTGGAAGATAACATAGGAAAAATGTTTCTGTTTATTGGCTTAGGCAAACAATTCATGACTAAGACCCCAAAAGCAAATGTGACAAAAACAAAAATAAACAAATGTGCCCTGGCTTCTGCACAACAAAACAAATAATCAGCAGAGCAAATAGACAACCCACAGAGTGAGAGAAAATATTTGCAAATTATGCAGCCAACAAAGGACTTGTATCCAGAATCTACAAAGAACTCAAACAAATCAACAAGGAAAAAAAACAAAAACAAATAATCCCATCAAGAAGTGAGCAAAGGATATAAATAGATATTTTTCAAAAGAAGATATACAAACAGCTAACAAATATATGAAAAAATGCTCAATAGCACTAACCCTCAGGGAAATGCAAATTAAAACCACAATGAGATACCACCTTATTCCTGCAAGAATGGCCATTATTAAAAAGTAAAAAAACAATAGATGTTGGTGTGGTTGTGGTGAAAAGGGAACACTTTTACACTGCTGGTATAATTGACATTCTATTAGTGTAAATTAGTACAACCACTATGGAAAATAGAATTGAGATTCCGTAAAGAATTAAAAGTAGCTCTACCATTTGATTCAGCAGTCCCACTACTGGATGTCTACCCAAAGGAAAAGAAGTCATTATATGAAAAAGATACATGCACATGCATGTTTATAGCAGCACAATTCTCAATTGCAAAGATATGGAACCGAACTAAGTTCCCATCAGCCAACAAAGAAATAGATAAAGAAAATATGGTATATATGTACCATGGAATACTTCTCAGCCATAAAGCAAAATAAAATAATGCCTTTCACAGCAACTCAGATGGAGCCGGAGGCCATTATTTTAAGTGAAGTAACTCAGGAATGAAAACCAAATATTGCATGTTCTCACTTCTAACTGGGAGCTAAGCTATGAGGATGTAAAGGCATAAAAATGATATAATGGACTTTGGGAACCCCAGAGGGGAGGGCTGGGATGGGAATGAAAGATAAAGGACTACACGTTGGGTGCAGTATACACTGCTCAGGTGACAGGTTCACTAAAATCTCAGAAATCACCACTAAAGAACTTATTCATATAACAAAAAAGCACCTATATCTCATAAACTATTGAAATAAAAAATATTTTAATTATGTAAATGATAATATAGACAAATATATGGGCAGAGAAAACAATGAAATATAAAAGATAAAAGAGCATAATGATTCCTACTTAGAAATATCCACAGTGGCTTTAGTTAGAGCTTTGCTGAAGGTAATCCTCCAAATGAGACCACTAGGATAATGAGAGAAAACTTTATCCATAAAACAGAGTTTCCAGATGAAAGGAACTCCAGGACCAAAGCTGCTGCAGTGCAAGGCTAATATACTCTCTTGGAATTCTACTCAAGGTGGAGCAATAGAGAAGGCACAGAGGGTGGGATTTCAGAGAAATTCATGAATGTGCTTAAAGAGGGAATGGAAGATAAATTACTAGGCAGCATTCAAGCCCAGGGAGGAACTGGATTCCCCAAATGTGACAATCAAGAGGGAAATAAAAATATATTAAAAAATTATGTTATGAAAATTTTCAACCACTCACAAAAGTAAAGAGAAAAATATCATATGTCCCCATCATGTAGCCTCAGCAATCATAAAATTGTTTTCACTTCCTTTTTAACTATTATCTCACAAAATTTTATGAGGGAATATGTTAAAGGTCCACATGACATATTATTTAACTAATAAATAATGAAGAGGCTTTTAACACAGTGGATGAACACAGAGGGGACTTACAGAGCCTTGCAGAGGACTGGAGGAACAGAAGTATCAAGCTGGCACATTTCAAAATTTTAGAAGAGAGTATTTCAAGTGCCACTCTCTAATGTCAAGACAGTGTATATAAGTGATTTCCCATTGGCACAGAGAGCTCCATCTTACAATAAATGTCTAATTTCTCTCTTGTGGGTTTAAATTCTCTCATAATGACCTCTGGACCACATGCCCGGTTGATGTCTATACTGGTCAGCCTGAAACAGAAAATATTTTATCTATAACTTTGCATTTTCTTATGTTCCTATCTTTCCCCAAATTGTACTATTTACAAAACTAGAGACAGACAATTTGGTTTAGAACAGCTGCTCTAGGGGCATAGAATTTGCTCATGCTTCCTGATTTTTGGTACAGTGTGAGTAATCTGTAGTTGGGTCCATTCAGCTTCGCCATTGCTGAAGAGTCTATAGACATTCTAGTGCTCCAAAGATGGCCCCAAACATCACAGCTGGTGAAGAAAATCTGGCATCATGACACTGAGCCCAATCCAACAAAATTAAAAAGCAAAATCAGAAAAAATTCAAATTCAGCTTACAGGAAGAAGGGGAATTTGATTTTGAACTTTAGTGGTTTTTCTCACAATTTAATAATCAAATAACATTCACATTCTGGTGTTTGAATGGTGTATCTACAATGCATTTTTTGAGTATTTTTTTAAATGGCATACTTTTTGCTGACCTGGTTAAACACAACTAGTGATCAACACAATTTTAAAAAAATGAATAGGAGGAAATTTTAATGCTTTGGTGTGGGATGAAGTTAAGGCAATTCCACCGAGTTTCTATTCTCCTTACAGCCTTCAAGTGCAACAGGTAGGCCGCTCTACACACTAGTCCTGGGAGGATACAAAACACACATCTACATGAATCCAGGGGCAGGCCTGCTCAGACACAATTCAGGTTTCCTCTCCCGAGTGGGTCAGCCCTGCCTCAACAGGTGTGAAGAAAAAAGAGCTGGGGGGAGTTAACAGGGAGCTCTTCACTCACATGGACAGCATCTGCACCCAAATCATGAAAAAGGCCACCTAGGTCATCATAGAAAAGTATTACACGTGCCTGGGCAATGACTTGCACATGAACAAGCATGTATGCAAGAAGATCACCACTATCCTCAGTAAGATAGTGAGTAAGTAAGTCAGTAAGATAGTGAGTAAGAAGCTCCGCAACGAGCTAGCAGGCTATGTCACACGTCTGATGAAACGGATTTGGAGGGGCCCAGTGAGACGTATCTCCATCATGCTGCAGAAGGAGGAGAGGGAAAGGAGAGACAATTATGTCCCCGAGGTCTCAGCCTGGATGAGGAGACCATTAAAGTAAATCCTGACACTAAGGAAACGCTGAAGCTTTTAGATGTCAGTCTGTCCAACCTGCAGGTCCCTCAGCCTACAGTTGGGATACATTTCAAAATGCCTCGGTGAGCTGTTTCAATCTGTCTGCAATGCTGTAATATTTTCAGTAATCCTGGGACAACAGCAAACAAAACAAGACAAAACTCCCTCTCCCAAAAACACTTAAGAAAGAAAAAAAAACAGGGAGCCCTTCTGCTCCTATCCCTACATCTCCACAGTGGTTCACAAAGGAGGAAACTTCTACCTCCACTTCTGACCTCTTGGAAGAGCCATAGAAAGCTTTTCTCACTCTTAATCCCTTGGAACAGGGATGCTCAGTGAGTCGTCCAAGCACCACATTAGTTGGGTCACGCCTTACTAGAAGTAAGTTTCCTGGGCTCAGGTTCAGAGAAGGTTAAGCCTTTTATCTCTTCTCTGACCAGTCAAATGAGCCCAGAAGTTTGAGAGGTGGTGGGTGGACCCCTAAGATTCTCTTTCTGACTTCTGTCTCCACAAAAGGCAATCCTTCTTTAGAGAGGCTGAGTACTTAGATGTGGATTCTACTGTGCCAATAGGTTTTACGCTAGCAAGTGTGTCTCACAGTATGCCGTCCTCAACTTTCCTGTAGATTTGAGGTGAGATGTGGGAAGCATCTGGTCTAAGCCACATTATCAAACAAAATTCACCAAAAGCCTTACATTCTTGGTATATTCTGTTCTTGTCAGCTGACTGTTTTGTGTGTATTCTCTTTTGGTTATGATGGTAGAAGGGAGAGGCATGAGGTTTTGGCTGTTGAATCAATAACAGAGCAATTTTGTTTTTCACTTAGAAATAAATCTAGTTTTAAGAGTAGATTTTGGTGGAATCCAATAATGTTTGAATCTTAAACTGCTGACAATTAATTGGTTCTGCTTTTTCCAATTTCAACCATTCTCAAGATTATAGTGTCGTAACAGACATGGCTTAAGTAAGAAGCTAGGAAGACATTTTTTGTTGTTGTTTTTTACAAAGAGATTATTCATTTAACATTTAAAAAACGTATGTTATTTATAGTCTCTCAATTTTGAAGCCTAAATGCCCTGAAAAAAACTTTAAATTACCCTTTTAGCAAGGATTCAAAAGATAAGCAAATATTCATAATTAATCGTCTGTTTAGTGATTTTGTTGAGGACCTGGGAATGTGGAAGAGCCTGTCCAACAGCTGCTAGAACACAATGTTTCTGTTACAGCTTTAATTGAGATGTATACATTCTGATTATATTCTGAGAAGCAGTTCTTTCCCACATGTAACAAAAGTCAGTTACTTAGATACTGGAGCTTCTGACCGGATAGTGTAAGTGTCCTTATTTGTGAATTCATATTTAGCCTAGCCAACAAAGAAACATTCTTGAAACTACATATGATGTAACCAAAAATTTGTCATTGCATGCTCTATCTTGCTTTGTTAATTTGGGGTTTTTATTCCACAGCAACGCAGGACATTTTTATAGAAATAAAACCACATTGTTCTATGACAGCTCTTAAAACCTGTTAGTCTGGATTTAAATGAATACATAACCACCTGTTGTTGATTTAAAATTCATTTGGAGAAAGACCTTGGGTGGTAGGGTAGGGCACAGTGTATGTGTTTGAGTGTGATACACCAAGTTACACAGTCTTCAAAGAGTCTCAGAGTAGTTTTAAAATTTTAACTTAAAATTTATACTTTAGATATAGTATTACCATCAGAAAATGGTATTTCAAAGTAAATTGAATTTTCTCAGCACAGGTGACATGTGGTTTTAACTTTGCTGGCCACCAGACATGATTTACCTTCTTATCTAAGAGAACCAAGGTGTTTATCATAGAATTTATTATGTAATTTAGTTGGCTTAAGAATAAATAAAATTCATCTTAGGTGCTACTTAAGGATTGCTTTGAGCGTAGCTATAAATTATCAGTTTCAAAGTGCAGAGACCATATACAAAATTGAATGAAATAATGAATGAGACTTCATTGCAACTAAAATTTTATTTTTGAAAAATGGTATTTTCTAGTCTTTGTGCAAACTTCTTCACTTGAGATTCCTTGGATCACCTCCTCAATAAACTACCTGCAAATCCTTGTCTCAAGGTCTGCTTTGAGGAAACTCACATGGAGACACCCTCTAACAAAGGCTGCCTCAAAGGCTAGGTTTTGAATTGATTTTGGGAAAACTAAGAGGTGACACTGTCCAAATATGCTTGATTTTGAATAGTTCATTTCAGAAAATATTTCCAAGCTTATTCGACTTCTCCTTGTCTGGAACTCTTTCTTCTCTCCTGTGTCTCTTTTTCTCTTTAGAGAAAAATGTAGAGATCAGGCACATGTGGGTGCATGATGCCTTTCTTTGTTAGTTTATACAAATAAATTATAATTTAACACGAAGTCTCTTTTAGCTAGTGAGGTCAGAATTATTACTTTGTAAGACATAGATTAGCAGTTACATCCTAAAAAGAATGCAGACTTATCAAGTGGACACTTAATGGGAGATCAAAGAAATGAAATTTCCCAGCTCTTATTTCAGAAATTTTGTGCGAAAACAAGTTGCAGCATGTAGTAGCATGTCTCCATCTTTTCCTCCCTGCCCTTGGCTCCAGAGCTCATACTTTTCATCCCTGAAGTCTTTATCTTGGGTTAGGAGCAGGCTCCAGCCACTGTGACGGACCTGCATAACCTCTGCCTTATGCAGAACTGGCAGAGACTGAACAAAACAAGAAGCCAATGAGTGAATTTTTTTCTCATGATGGGCCCTCCAAGATGTGCAAGACAGGAGAGAGGACCTATACACTGAAGTTTATTATTTCTATTTAAGAGGTGCCCTTTCCAAAAGAAAAGAGATGATGTACTGTGGACAGAAAGCTAAGGACAAAAGCTGGGACCCTCTGCATTCCCCAGGCTTCAGCTATAAGGTGGTCACCCCTTTGATGATATAGGGATGACATGATTGGATCACAGGCATTGTGTCAGATTTGCCTCAGTCTGGCTCTATACATCTTTGGGACTCTTCAATGAAAAAACAATGCCTAAATAACATCCAGTACATGTTTGGCGGGGCAAGGCCAGCCAAATACCCTCTGGTGCAGGTGGAAGAAGATTCTCCTCCTCACCGGTCATCACTGAGTGATTGATAGACTTCTGAGCATCAATAATCAACACAGAGATAACAGTTCACAGAGGAAAACTGTGAGGTCTGCACCAATTTTTCCCTCTTCAGAGCATGGCTAGAATGCATGGGGTGGGGTAGAAGAAAGAAAGGACACCTATTCATGCCACACACATTTCTACACTTGCGTTGTTTAGTAAAATGATACAAATTCTTTGATTTCACTAGTTTTCCGTGATTTTTAATCTCACTTTCCCACTATAATGAAGAGCAGTGGAAAGATCATGGAGTTGGGGTCACATCCTGGGTTCATAGCCCTGGATCCCACAGACCAGACTTTGTAGAGGCTGAAGAAAAGAAACGAAGCGTTGGACCATGAATTTGGGGTGGGCTTAATATTGTCCAAGTGTTTATTATGGGATTTAATTACCTGTGAAATTTTAGAACTTTCATTTCTCTATGGAAATATACTAATTAGAGGGGTTCATATTATTCAAATTTAGGGGCAATTTATGCTAACATGTGACTTTTCTCAGGTGGGGACAGCTAAGATACGTCTACGGTGAGCTTGAAAATAGAATAGAGGGTGAATTTTTGGATGAGGGCATTGTGTGGCTTTCAAGCAAATTTAATTACAGTCCTGTCCTAGCCCATTTCAGAAGCCTGGGTTGGCATAGGGCAAAATATGAAACTTCCATTTCGCTGGTCTCAGAGACTGATAAATAGCAAGGGAAAGGCCACATGAATGAGACAGTGGAATTTTCCTTTAACCCAGGGCCTGTGTTGTCTTAAGCATTTTCTGTTAATCCTAAGGTCTAAGATAGAACAAAGACTGGGCATTGTAGAGCTCCAGGGAGCAGAGAGGGGACTTCTCAGTATCTCTCCCTACCCAAGGCAAACTTTGCTTCTCAATACTCTGACCCCACAATCTTCAATAACCTCTTACAAGAATGAGGAGCCCTCAAGTGATTGGTTAGATTCTATAAAGCTGATTGGGTCCCATTCACTAATGGGTGGGATTACCACACCATGCAAAGTTACCCTGGCCTGGGACGTTCTACTCTTCAATTCTTTCTTTCTTTCGTTGTGGCTAGACGGGCAAGCTGAGACAGGGCACACTGACTGCAGCAGGCTGGGCCATCCTGTTCTTTCTCATTGCTGCTTCTCACCTGCATGTTGCATCTTGCAGTGACCAACAGGTATTAATATTTAGGGACAGTCAAGAATTCCTCTTTGATCCTTGTGCCTAAGTTTTGAGTCCATCCCCATTTCACCAGAGAACCTGGAACTAATGATTCTGGTTATCAGGCCATAAAGCAGTGCTGTAATTTTTAACTATATTCTTTTTTGTGTGACTATCTCCTTTAGGAATCTCTTGAAAAATATTATTGACAGTACAGGATTTGAGAATTTGAGGAACTTTGGCTGTTAGAGTGACCAGCTTATCTAATTTGTCTGTGAGTGAAGGGGTTTCCTGGCACACACACTTCCAGTAGTAAAACCAGGAAAGTCCCTGATAAAGAATGATGAGTTGATCATCCTGGCTGAAAAGCTATCTAAAGGCCAATACACCCCACATGTAATTTAACTCCTACTGGCTGTGCGACCTTGGGTATGTTGCCAACTCTACCTGAGCCTTAAATTGCTCACCAAGAGAAGGGTATTTTCTGGATATTCAATTAAACTTAATTAAATTCCTTGGCATATTTTCTGATCCATAGCAGACTCTCTATTGTTACATGTTTCTGTTTTATTTTCTCATTTATATTGGTGCAGCAGAATAAAAAATGATATTCTAAAAAGAAAACACAAAATAGGAGGAACTGAATTGCTTTTCTGGGTGGAAGAATTGGAGATGTTTCCTGAACCTCTTTTCTTCAAGCTTTTCCCCACAATGTGAAGCAGCATCAGGAATGAACAATGGAATAGTGAATGTACTCCATTCCTGGAATAAAGCAGGGGTCATACATTCAAACAACTGCAGGGGCCACACAGGGACGATGAATGAAAGAAGAGTGATTAATGGACTGGTGGCAAGCTGGTTGCAAATGCAGCAGGCAACCACTCAGCCCCAACAGATTGTGGCCAGGTGAGAAGGGCCCACTGTGCCAGCTCTTACAAACTTTTCTTGCAAGAAGCCATATCATTTTTTAAATGTTAAATATACTGATTTGAATGTGTTGACATCAAACCTAAAACTTTTAAAAAAGATGTATAAGCCAATCAAAACATTCTGTGGGTCTTTAATCTTTTGTCGAGTTGCTTTATTGAGTAAGAGAGTGAAACTGGATGTCACGAGACAACCAGAGAATGTATATTCTACTCAGATGGAATAATTGTGATAAAAGAAAACCAAAGTTATTCAATGATGACAAAAAAAAAAAGACAGGAAGTTCCTAGGTTTTGAATTTGTGTTATCTTGTATATCTGACAACTCAGGACTGAACCAGTGCAGTTACAAAATTATAAAGGTAGAACCTGCTAGCAAAGCTCTATGAAATGCTTGCAAGCATTAGCTGACAGGTTTCAAAACAGTATGAATATTAGTCATCACAGATATGCTTGCCAAAAAGGGTAGCATGTTAGAAGAACATCTGCAGCACGCATAAATACCCTCTGCTAAGTGAAACTCAGAGAGGAAATAAGCTTCAAAAGTAGCACAAAGCAAAGATGCTGAAACAGCAGAGTTTTATATTAAGGGGTTGACAGACTTACTCTCATCGTACAACCGTTTGTTGAGGAGGTAGTTAGCTCCCAATAATATTACATGTTTGACCTTTAGCTTTAAGTGACAAAAAAATTTTCAGGATGCATTTGGGCTCAGCCTACTCAATAAGAAGTCACATTGTATAAATTGAGTATTAATTCTGTCAAAATGTGCGTCATAGCTAATTAATACTCCTAAATTACAATGGTATTGTAAAATGAAGAAAAACATCACTTAACCCCAGCATATACCCAATTGTGTTATAGGATCAAGTGTTAAAAGCAAGCAAGTCGTAACATTTGCTAAGAAAAAAGAAAGAAAAAAAGCTGCAGAATTTCTCTATGGTATTATCTTGAACTATTTTAAAGTATAAAAATATGAAATCAGACAGAACCTGCCACATGGAAGAGGAGCTGAAGAATCATCAGTCTTTTGGTCAGAATCCTGTAACATGAAGCTTCCATTTCTGGTGACAGAATCAGTGAGCAACATTGTCTTGCCACAGGACAGAGGGGGTTGTGATCTGCTGCAGATTTCTGTGGTCCAGGATGCCTAGACCAGGCACCCTACAAAGAGAGATCTATGCATGCGGCATTGCTGAGGATGGCTGTGTGGGTTTTTCTTTCCAAGTTACATGTTTAGTTTCTTTTCTTTTTTGTCTCAACATATCCAAACAGTACAGTTGTAGAGATGGGGATGGAATTTTATTTTTGTCTTTTGCTTTCATTTTTTTCTCTTCTTAGAAGAAAAACAATTTATTTAGAGTTTAAGTGCTGCTCTGTAACTATCAGTTATATAAAACCAGAGTCATATACTAAATCCTTTCTTGCTTCTCAAAAAAAAAAAAAAATCTTGTGAAATCACTTTAGGTTTGCTTAAACAATGTATAATCATGATTTGAGAGTATAAGAAATCCTATGCCTTAAATGAATCCTACTGTGAGATACTTGAGCTATGAGGCGGAAGTTTTAGGCTAAAGAGTGTAATATCTTTTCAGGAAGTTAATATGCTGACCCATGCAGAGCACAGAGGCTAATTGACACAATCCCCATCACTGGCTTTGGTTAGAGAGGAAAGATCTTGCATTTAGGTGAAGTTGAGTCAGGAATTGGCTTTTCAAACTTAGAAAATGTTGCTAGTGTAAGGCTATCTTTTTTTTATTATTATTAATCTACAGTTCATATTTATGAAGCTTAAGAAGACTTGTTTGGAACAATAAGACCAGGACTCAAAATCTTAAAATTATTGCTTGCAGATTTATCCAGTATGAAAAATATTTTCATGAGATGAATCATTTAAAGACATTACGAGTCAATGATGAAACCACACACTCTGGAGTTTGAAAAGAGACAGGGCTGCTTTAAGAGAGAAACAGGAAGTTGTAACTAGAAGCCATCTGAATACTAAGCCAGGGCAGAATGCTTGTGAAGTAGCAACTAAATTGGCAGTGTTTCTTCTGAAATTCTCAGGCAGTCAGACCATCTTAGGCAAATCTTTATAAAATAGCTGTTATCCAGGATTTTATCTAAGGAATTCCAAAAAGACTGGAGAATGGAGAGACAGTCAAGGGCTATGTCAGAAAAGGATGAGTATCAGTTTCAACATCAGGGAGCGGTGGAGCTGCTTGTCTTCAATTTTTTGCTCATCCTTACCATTTTGACAATCTGGTTATTTAAAAATCATCGGTTCCGCTTCTTGCATGAAACTGGAGGAGCAATGGTGTACGGTGAGTGCCTAAATTGTGAGACTGATGTGAAACTTGTTGCTTGAGCGTAATTAGAGACTTGTGTTCACATAGCAAAGTACCGAAACTGGAGAAAATGTGCTGATTGAAATGTCATTAGCTTGATGAAAGGTGCTGCAGCATAATGAATGCTAACCTCTTTCCAGACAAGCCGCCGAAATTTGCCATGTCACCAGAGCAAATGGCATAGTCATGTTCTCACGCGGCACATAATGCAAGTCTGTTGACAGATGCGATGCGGGTCCATTGTCATGTGGGGAGTCAAGGGCGAGCTGTTTGTTTTTGTAATGATGTTGGGAAGTGATGGCTTGGCAGTCACAAAGAGCAGCCTTCTCTCACTGGCTGCAGCAATGAACATTACAAAGTTCTAGAAAAAACATCATTTCAAAATGTATGCCGCAAATCCTCTTATATCAACTAATTTCAAAAAGTTGCAGAAACTAACCCCACACCTCTTATGAGAATATTATGTCCAAGTCCTTTTTATTTATATGAACAATGTTTAATTTTCTTATAATGTTGTAAATAAATGAGATTTTCTTTATGCAGTACTTTTTACTTCTTAGCCTGATTTCAGATGTTGTAACTTATAATTATCATTGCTAGGGTTATTTGTTATGTATCTCTTATTTATTTATTGGAGGCCCAGGTGTGAAAAACTATTTGTTTAACATCCAAAGTATTGCTCTTTCTGGACAATTTACCATATTATTCCTTCCAGAAAGTTTAATAAAGTATGACAGAGATTATCTAGTCTGTACTCTCATCTTTTAATGTAACATGAAAGACACCAGCTTTTATTAACCAACTGGTGTTACTGATGAAATAGTTTGCTTCACTGCTCTTATCTCAGCCTGATAATGGATAAGAAGGTTGAACACAATGGCAACAGGCAAGGCATTGCTATAATTCATAGCAAATAACATACTTTTGTATTTGGGCTTTCCTCATTTTAGAAATCCTGAAACCCTTTCATAAGCCTGAGATTCAGGGTACAAGATCAATGCACATTGTATATGCTACCCCTGTGATGTCCTGATATTAACAATGTATAGTCGTGATTTGGGAACGTAAGAAATCCTATGCCTTCAGTGGATCCCTCTGTGAGATACTTGAGTTGTAAGCAGAAGTTTCAGGCTCAGCAGTGTAATATCTTTTCAGGATGCTGATATGCTGATCCATTCAGAGCACAGAGTGAAATTCCTTGGTATTAAGGGTCTTTTGAAAATATTTTGCCTTATTTATTTATTTAAATTTAGTGGAGACAGGGTCTCACTATGTTGCCCAGGCTGGTCTCCAGCTCCTAGCCTAAAGAGATCCTCCAACGTTGGCCTCCCAAAATGCTGGCAATACAGGCATGAGCCACCATTCTTAACCAGTATTGAGGATCTTAAAGCACACAAGAATACTCTCATTTAAGAGGAGAAAAATATCACAGTCATGTGGGAGAGAAATAGCCAAACAAAAAGGAAGTGATGCCATCAGATGTGAGGCCCTAGGTTCCTGTCATTTTCCTATCTCCATCATGAACAGAATCTTTCTCTTGACTTGACTAATAAGTAATCCGCAAGGATATGGAATGGAACCTGAGAAACCAAACAATGTAATTCTTGGTATCCTATTAAAGGGACATAGGTGCATTAGCAAAACTACGCAGATTTAATAGATTGCCAACCTTTATTAAAAGGAAAGATTTCTTCACATCTCTGAATTTGAGTGAACTATGACTCATTTACCAGTTTCAATGGTGAGGATATTGTTTTTGTTAAAGTTTTGATAACCTATTAAAATTCAGACATACTTTTCACTCACAATACATACAGTAACTCTTACTTTTGAACCTGAAAAATTACAGATCACCTTTAATCCTGAAAAACTCTCTGAAATAGTTTAAAATTGTTCTTGAAATCAGAAAATAATAGTTCATTGACGACTGCTGTTAACATAGCATTTCTCTTGCTCTTCTTAAGGCAGATAAGGCTTAACGTTTATGAGTGGAATTAAGTTGGGTTCTCTGATTCATGTTCTTTCACGATTTTTTTAAAATATAAAAGTTATTGAAAGCAAATTCTGAACCGGTGAAATGTAAAAGGATTATAAAAGTTATGGAGATATGCATATAGATGTATTCTATTACTAGAAATTTTGAGTATCTTTCAGTTATCTTGAACTATATAAATCAATGAAAAACATATTTTAGTGATGTTTGACTTTTTCTTGGCATAGAATCATAATTGTTGGGATGTCAGAGAATTTTAGAGGTTATCTTCTCTATCCCCTTTATTTTACAGAGGCAGAAGCTGAATCCTAGAAAAGTGAAGGGACTTTCCAAAACTGAATAGCCACTCATGGCTCGTCCATGTGCTTTCACTTATACACAGGTCTTTCTGTGGTTCACGTTCACCTTGAAAGAACTCTCCCGATATTCTCTGAAAGTACTCCATATGGGTGGCATTCATGACTTGTCACATTTCTTCTTCAGGGACTACCTAAATGTTATATCTTAAGTGCTTATTAGGAACTTTCTGTCAGTGATGTAATAAAATAGTCTGAAACTACACCAGAGGAACAAGATGGGATACTCTAGTAAACACTTTTTAATGATAGGGGAAAGGAGATACCACATGAATTAGTTGTCCAACAGCTATAAATGGATTTGGAATTCATAGAGTGGGAAGGAGTCTTAATAATCACAAATCCAGCATTCTCATTTTGCAAAGAAATGAAGACGTAGAGAGATGAAAGTTGTGTAACTAGTTAGCTATTGGGGTGGGATTCAACCTCCATCTCTTTACTAAGAGATGCTATTTAAAGATAAGTAAATTATTGTGATAATTTTCCTGGCAAAATGATGTGTCTGTGGGATCTAGATGCATTCTCATATGGTTAAACTTTCAAGATTAGCTAGATTCTCTTTTCCAGGTGGTCTAAAAGAGTGAATTTTCAGCATCACACACAGTGCAAATCCCCTTTTTCCATTAGAGGATTAAATTCATAGGTTTTGCAAGAGCAGGGGGCATGGTGATAAACAATGGGGAAGAAAAGAAACAAAACTATGTTGAAAACCTAAGCTTTTTGAGCCATGATTCTGCCACTTCACTCCAACCTTCACTTGAGCCTAGGTGACAGAATGAGATCCTGTCTCGAAAGAGAGAAAGAAAAGAAAGAAAAGAAAGAAAGAGAAAGAGAGAGAGAAGGAAAGAAAGAAAGAAAATTAAACTTTTAAAATTTCTTATTTTTTAGGAGATGAACATTTGAGAATAGACTGTAACAGTCATCTCCATGCTATAGACACATTTGCTTGTATGAAACATATTGCATGACTTAGTGGACCTGCACCGAATGCTTATCAATGAATTTGGCTAGCAACTCCCCTACTGCACTGAGCTCTGCTTTTGCTCTCACTGACTGTTTGTATAATGTATCATTTGTCCTGTATCAAGAATGATAAATGTTTTTCCCCAGCATCAAGTTTCCTATAATACTTCAGCCTGTTCTACCATCTGCTTTTCTGCCAGTATTACTTTGACGTATGTCAAATATACTTTAGAAGACTCAATAGATGTTGAGTCTATTTTTTATCAGTGTACCTGAGTGTCTAATTTAAAAATTCTAGAGAACAGGGGCTTAGAAAAAATGAGCAGTTTAAAAAATGCAGAGAAAAGTGATCAAGCAGAATGTTTAATATTCTTTTATAGTTATTGTTAGAAATAATTTCCAAGTTGTTAACCTTAAAACATCATATGAAGGTTTGTAGAGACCAAGAAAAATTGTGGGGCATTTGGCTAGACTCTGTGTCAATCAGAGATATATATGATACTCCAAATAGTATAAATAATCCATTATATAACAATACTTTTTTTTCTTGTTATTAAGGGTCATAGGAAGTGTATAAAAATTAGTGGCAGCTTTATAACAATATTTTTGCTTTATCAGGAACAGTAATGGGTAATCTGTTATGATATTCAGTAGTTCATATTTCAAAATTGAAAGATTAGAATCCATAACTGGTTTAAAATGTAAGCCATAGTGATATTTATTTAAATTGGACTGAAAGCATAAATGACAATTAGTGGTCAAAATATTGATTGGCAGCAGCTGGTGCACTTAGTACCACTCACTTAGGGCCTGTATCCCCTGCTCAATGCTCATAAAAGAAATTTGCTCCTTGCTCCATGATAGCATTAAGAATTCCATTATATATCACTGGGGGGGGGCGCTGTAATTTACAGGACATTTATAATGCCGTGCATTTGAGGGCTGGGATCTGAGCTTAGGGACGGAGCAATTTAAACCTCTTAGAATTCTGTCTTTGATTTCCTGGCCTTTCCATAGAAGTTAGTGTCTGAATTCATGTAAAAATTGTGCCCACTGTTTAGTGGGCAAAAAACAAATTTCAAGACACAAAGTTTACATTTTGAATTCATTAAACTATATCATATTCAAGCGTTTTCTGATTCTTTAGTAATATGCTTAACAGTTTAATAGAACCAATTTGATTCACTCAACAACGTGATTTTCAAGATTTAAAGAAAATACAATTACATAGTGAATCACAAAGGTTGAAAAATTATCTTTTCTGAAAAATCTTCTGCAGGCCTTAATCTCTTCCTAGCACTCCCTGAAGATTCCTCGGGATTAAGTTGGGTTGTTGGGCACATGTGGCTGCACCTTCCTGATCCATTTTGCCCTCCTCCAGGACAGCCCAGCCTCCCTGACTGCCAGGCCCATGGGAGATGCTTCCTACCGCTTCACCCCCTTCCTGCTGGCTGAAGGTCCTTCTAAGGCTTTACTTATTCCACTGTGGCATGTTTTATGAGAAAACATTGACGCACTCCTTGGAGATTTAAGTTTCTTAATCTTGGTGATTTGTTTTTCAGTACTTAGATGCATTATTTTGGGCAAGTGGCATAATATCTGGCCTTATTTTTCTCATCTATAAAATGGGGAAGAAAGGAATAGATATCACACATCTCCCTTCCAGCTGCAAAAGTCCTTCAAAATTCAAGCCGAGACTGAGTTCAACCATCAGGCATCTTTCAGCCACTCCAGCCCAAACCAGAAGCTTTCCTTCCAGAACATGGCAGCTCATAATGACATCCAGTCCTTTCTCTCAGACAAGATTTTTGTTAGTGTTATCTGGCCACTGTTAGTACTTCCTGCTTCTGCTCTGATTTTGCAATGAGTGCTCAGTAAATTCTGTTGAATTCTTGTCAGAAAGGTGAGGAGAACAAGTTAAACTACCAGAACAGTGAGGGCTGGCTGCATATTCCACAGTTTACAGATGCATTTTTCATGAAAACCAGAGTAGCTCTGATTTAATTTGAAGAGATCTGCAGGAAAGGTAATCAGAGCTAGGAGCCCAGCATACTAAACTTCTCCCTTTTGGTGTAAAAAATACTTGATTTTTAAGGAACTTCGGAGATTCGTGCAATGTTCTCCATGTGTTAATACATTTGCCAGAGAAAGGTGAAATAATGAAAGAATGTAAGGTATACTGCATTCTTTATGTTCTTAAAAGTTGATTTTAAGAATATAGCCATGTTGGGCGCGGTGGCTCATGCCTGTAATCCTAGCACTTTGGGAAGCTGAGGGGGCTGGATCACCTAAGGTCAGGAGTTCCAGACTAGCTTGACCAACATGGTGAAACCCTGTTTCTACTAAAAAATACAAAAATTACCCAGGCATGGTGGGAGGTGCCTGTAATCTCAGCTACTCGGGAGGTTGAGACAAAAGAATCGCTTGAGCCCAGGAGGTGGAGGTTGCAGTGAGTGGAGATCACGCAATTGTACTCCAGCCTGGGCAACAGAGCAAGACTCCATCTCCAAAAA
The DNA here is from genome assembly GCA_963573385.1 of Cacajao melanocephalus. Taxonomy (NCBI): domain Eukaryota; kingdom Metazoa; phylum Chordata; class Mammalia; order Primates; family Pitheciidae; genus Cacajao; species Cacajao melanocephalus. The sequence goes on along the minus strand of CAUYLG010065935.1, from coordinate 35,966 downwards.
AAAAAAAAAAAAAAAAAAAAGAAAAAAGAAAGAAAGAAAAAGCCTCACTATTTTGAATAAATAAATAACTGAATAACCTATACATTCGGAATCTCAAAGAACTATAGATGTAAGTTTACTGCAAACTACTATGGCAACTGAAGTCTGGAACACTTGCTACTGGATAATCATAGCTTTTCATGTTGCACTTCCTCGGGTTCTTAAGGGATTCTCCATTTTGGTTCCATTTTGTTCACATTTGGAAAGTAATCTGCAGAAATGAGCTGTGCTTGCAAGGACTTCATAGTTCCCAAGAATTAAAAAAAAAAAAATTCCACTTGATAACTTCATTCCTTTTCTTTATCTTCCCTCCCTCACTTCCCTTTCCTCCCACCCTCTTTTCCAAGCTCTTTGCTTTGCAATATGTTACTGGTAATGAGTTGCAGGATAATGCAGTCTTAACTTATTTTCTCCTAAGTATTTGAGTTCAAAACTCCTGTATCTAAAGAAATATGGTTAGGGTCATTAATAAAGAAAATCTTTCTATCAAAAAAAAAAAAAAGATTCCCCCTCTCAGTGTTTGAAAGGCTAATGAATGTGCATATCAAGAAAACAGATTTATGATTCAAATTATTTATGTAGATATTATATACAGTCTAAATTGAATTAATGTTATATAGTTAACAAAATGGGGATATGGAGAGCTGATGTTTACTAAACATCTAAAATAGATGTTTGTTAAACCTCTATTATGTCAAAGAGTTGATATACAAAAATAAAAATAGCTAACACAAATAGCATTCCTGATATAAACTATGCTGTTATAAATACTTTACATATATTAACTCATTTAATCCTCACAACAACCATTTTTTTTTAGGTAGGAAAACTGAGGTACTAAAACATTATTAAGTAACTTGCCCAAAGTTGCACATCTACTAAATGCCAGGGCTGGGTCTCAAACCTTGGCAGTTTAGCTTCATGTGCTCATCTGCTACCTTAAACCTGGGTGTGTTTGTGTGGGGCGGGGGGACGGGTGGGGGACGTGTTATCATTTTCATGTTACAGATGAGGAAACCAACTCTGAGAGACAGAAAGTAACTTGCTGATAACCAACAGGGCTGTACTTCAAATTCAGGACTCCATAACCTCTGTTCTTTCACCTCTATCACTTATGTAGTCCTAGAATAATAGCTGTTTTTTCATGAACTGTCTGCTCTGTGCCAGATGATGGTACCTGACGAAGTTTACAGAAGAGAGGTGGAGACTGAGATATGTAACTATATACATTATCCCTAATCCTCGCAACAACCATGCTAAACAGGCAAGATCATCTTTAGTTTGCATATAAGGAAACAGAAACTCAGAAAACATATGACTTAACCAGCTCTGCCCAGAATAATTGGCAAAAACGCTCTTTGGAAAGCAAGCACTCTCAAATTCTGGCTGCAGTCGTTCTCTCGTTCAAGTCTGCTCTTGATATGTAACTGTCTCGTGAAGTCAGGATAGGGAATGACTGAGGGTAAAAGTAGTTAAGTTTCTCCTCTACCTTGAAGCCTCAGAAATGTTACACTGTCTATAGCAAAAAGCCCACTCTGGGCAACAGAATGGGAGCAATACTGTGAAAATACATCCATATTAAGTAGCTGGAGTTGAAATATTCCAAGCCTACCTGGAAACATTGTCACAGCTTGAGGGGTAGTCATGTTGCAAGTTCATGGTCTTGCTGGTTTTAAATGCCTATGGTTGAAATAATGGGTGTGACAGATACTATAAATAGTTTGAGAAGGGACTGTAAATTTATATGAATCATGCAAAATAGGCTTTCATCATATGTTAGTTAAACTGAATTTAATTTTTGGAAGAGACTGAAGGTAGAACCATTCACTATGCATCTGGGTTTTCCAAACTCTGAAAGCTGTGTGCATGAACCCACGGTGGTATGGAGTTTGATGGAATTTCAAGACTGTGAGGACTCAGGTTGGCAGGAACTATTGTCTTATAGGACAATGCTTCTCAGTGTGTTTCCTGACCAGCACTGTCAGCATCATGGGAGAACTTGTTAGAAATGCAAATATGTAGTTCTCAGCCCAGATCTAGGGAATCAGAAACTCTGGGGTGGGGCCCAGCAAACTGTGTTTTAACCAACTTTCCAGGAGGTTCTGATGCACTGAAGTTTGAGAGCTCCTTTGCTAGGAAAATAAAATTGAAATGCAGTTCCTAGTTCCATTTTCTCTGTTTTTCTTATTTCTTTCTTATCCCATTACTCTCCTATGGTGAAAGGAGGAGGGTTGGAAGACCATTTCCCTTTATTACAGAGTCCTTTTTACACTGTTTATAACACTTTGTAAAGTCTCCACCTCTGGTTTGAGAAAAAAATAAACTGTGCTGTATAAACATTATAAAGTAAGAAACCATATTTGTTTATTCATTATGCATCTAGTTAGACATTTCTATTTCTATGTTTCTTCTGTCATCTTCCTAAGATGATTGCAAGGAAGAGAGTTAGCTATATATAAGCTGATGGCTGAGATAGTTTCTAAAGAAAAGTTATCTATTATACTATTAGAAATCCCAGAGTTTTGTAAAGTGTGTACATTGTGTATATGTGTATGTATGTGTTTATATGTACTTGTATATGTGTTGCGTCTTTGTATGTGTATGTGTGTACAAATGTATTATATATGTGTGCATGTGTGTGCTTGTGATGTGTGTGTGTGGTTTGTTGTGAACCAAGGATGGATTGTGAACACTGTACACCCCACTCTGATGGAGAATCTGATGGTTGGGACTTTCTGGCAGTTTTCAGATGACTCTATCCTGTGAGAAGATAGAAACTTTGAACAAGGCATCCCAAGGTGGATTAGCTTCATGGGCCACTTTCCACTTAGGAATTTAATGAGATACTCTTATTGGCAGGTGCCCCAGATCTGTTCTGAAATCATTCTGGGACCTTTCACCAAAGCAACTTGATGGTGAGCTAGCTCAAAGCAATAAATTATGACTTTTTAGAAACACCTACACTTTCTTTTAGTTTTTTTAATTTAAAAGGTTGGTGGGACCCAGCAATCCCATTATTGGGTATATGCGCAAAGGATTATAAATAATTCTGCTATAAAGACACATGCATACATGTTATTGCAATACTGTTCACAATCGCAAAGACTTGGAACCAACCCAAATACCTATCAATGATAGACTGGATAAAGAAAATTGGGCACATGTATACCATGGAATACTATGCAGCCATAAAAAAGGATGAGTTCATGTCCTTTGTAGGATGAAGCTGGAAACCCTCATTCTCAGCAAACTAACACAGGAACAGAAAACCAAACAGTGTATGCTCTCACTTATAAGTGGAGTTGAACAGTGAGAACACATGAACACAGGGAGGGGAACATCACATACTGGGGTCTGTCAGCGGGTGGGTGGGGTAGTGGAGGGATAGTATTAGGAAAAATACCTAATGTAGATAATGGGTTGATTGGTGCAGCAAATCACCATGGTATGTGTATGCCTATGTAACAACCTGAATGTTCTGCACATGTATGCCAGAACTTAAAATATAATAATTAAAAAAAAAAGAAAACTAAAAAGGGTTGGTGAAAGAACAGAGAAAGAACAAACTCCCCCACCAGAAACAGAAGGCATTATATGCTGTTACTGCATTATATGTTTTTACTTTTGGTTCCATTCCTGACTAATCTCAGAGCAAAACTAAAGTGCTAAAAAAGAAAACATTAGGAAATGCATTTAGATATTTGAAGTTCAAACCATGTTATCTCTATAAATTCATGTTTTAAAAGAGACTTTGATAAAATGGGAAGGGATAAACATCAAATTAAAAGTGAAACATTTTGTAGATGCAGTTAAAGTCTGATCTTTATGAATACCATCTTACAGTTAATGTTGTACACTTACTTGGTTTCCTTAGATTTTTTTCAGACTAATTCCTTCTTCTTTATGCTCACATTTGAATCCCTTGTTCATATTTTTTTAATCTGAGTGATTGAAATAATGACGTCACAGATTCCCTGCCTTAAAGTCTCACATTGTAAAAAGTTCTAATGATGGTAAAGAACATTCTTCCTTGAGCTTTATTCCTTTCATCTTGAAATCCCTTCTCTCAGATGTTCTAAACTGTCCCTCATGTAAATACAAACTAAATATGATGTTATTTTCCTCTCCATGTCCTCTTTGTCCCTCAATGTCTTTCCTGTCTTCAAATAATTATCTCCAAATGCTGTTTATTCTGCTCTAAAACACATCAAATCTGCCTCCCAACAAGGAAGTCACTCAGTTCTTCCTCAAGACCGCCTTGCCAATCACTTCTTTCTCCTGAACGCTTTCCAGTCCTCTGCTGTGCCAAGGCTCTTTGCCTGCACTGCCCTAAGCTCCCATCCCAAACTGCTTGATGTGCCTGATTGACACTGGGCTCCTTGATTTCTGTATACTTTTCCCTAGAAAAGCATGCCCTCTTCTCTACCTGATGAACTCTTCCACATCCTTGAGAACATCCTCTATTAAGTTTTCTCCAATACTATAGGGGGTAGGGTTAGCTGGTCTTTCCTTTAGGGTCCTTTAAAACTTTGCACATTGCTGTGTGATATGAAAGCCAATGGCTTTTCTATCTGTTAAGATGAGTTTAGTTGCAAGTAACAGAAACAGAATTAAGCAATAAAGACATTTATTATCTCCCATAACTGGAAGTCCAGAGAAGAGTAGTCATCAAAACTATTTGATTCAATACCTACTTTTGTCATCAAAAACCCAGATTCTTTCCTTTTCTCTGCTCTGCTAACCTCAGTGCTGACTTCAATGTCAGGCTAGCAGTGAAGTGGCTATGGCAGTGCCTGGTGTCCTAACCAGGCCCATTAATATCCTGGAAAAGAAAAGAGGTCCTCTCTTCTGTGTTTCTCTTGTAGGATGTTTCTCTTCTAAGAAGCTCCCTAGCAAATTCCCTTCAATTCATATTGGCAGTAATAGGGTCACATACCCATTCCAGAACCAGTTATCAGCAAGGAGAGTGAGAATATCCCCGGAACAGAGAGTGAGTTCAACTCATCCTGAGCATATGGCTATGTGGGGAGGGATGGACAGCAAATAAGCCAGGGCTTTGTGAGATAAACAGGGATAGACACTGGGCTAGCAATCAACAGGGCCTGATGATATACTTACCAGGTTGAAATATAATATTATACAACATTATATAGTTTGAGGCTGTATCTTCTTATTTTAGGGAACCGGCAATGCCCCATTAATCTAGATTATTCTTGGTAGCCACTCAATGCAGTGAGAGGGAAAGAACTGCAGAACTCAGTTCTCCTGCAATCTTCATGTGCTAACTGCATTTGCTTTAGACTCCTAAATTCTTCCAACATCATGTAGCACTTAAATATATACTTTTGTAAATGTCTAATTAGGCACATGTGTATAGTTGTGCTTGCTGCATTGTGCAACCCTGGGGAAGCTCTGTTTCTATAGGAATGGAATCTAAAGCAATCCGGCCAGAGTTGTGCCGGGTAGCAGGGAAGTCTGTGTGATGGCGTCTGGACACAATTATAGTGTTGAACACGGCCAAGGAGATTAAAATCTCCTTTAAAGCACTTTTGTGTTTTTAAAAACCATTCTGAAATCTGCTTTATGGAAGATTTTTTAAGAAGTATGTCTCCATATTTTATTTCTCTAAGAAAAGCCACTTGAAGAAAATGCTTCCCCATCACGTAGAATGACCACTGATAAGATGCAAGGGAAATTGGTTATGAAATGCAGACTTCATAAAACAAATTTAGTAAATACTTGTTATACCTTATTTTTACTGGAAATTAGGATGGTAAGATTGGACAGAGGGGAAGGGGCTGGTAGGTTAAGATATTTTAATATCGTAGGGGCAAAATCATGTTTTATTCATCTTTATAATAACTCCTACAAGTCCTAGAGCAATGCCTTAGGTGTCTGCAGCACAAACACACAGTAAGGGAGTAATAGAGTAAGGGAGTGGAGTTTTCTCTTATTTTCAATGTGGATAATGAAATGAGAGCCAGTTCAGGAAGATAAGGCTCATCTTCCCAATGTTCCTTGGGTTGAGTATTCCTGAGGCTGTTTCTTCCTTACTTCTGCATCCTCTCTTCTTTCTTCTCTTACGAACCTCATGCTATCAGCTGCATGCCATGCATGTGCTATATAAGAGTTATGTTGAATGCTCTGCAAGGACAGGGACATCACACCATTTGGTGTGATGTTCCTTATTTGTGACACTTTAAAATGTTGGGAACTGACTACATAAACTCAGAGGATCCTTTTCTTCTTAACTCCAGGGGAGCTTGTGAACTTGGAGAAAGCTGGGCTACAATTCTAAAAGTGTTTGGGTTTTCTAGAGGAAAAGAGATAAAGAATACCACAGAGCCTTTGCCCTGAACAATCTCATTGTCTAGTTGGGGAGAAAAAGCCAAGATCTGTAAAGCAGCACTGAATAATATGTCTTTATAAAACTGGCCTCTAAAGTGTGTGGTTCAAACAATAAATGTTGTCAGAATGCAAAGATAAAGGAGTCCAATGAACACAGACTCTATCAGAGTTCTGGTGCCCACAGGTGGGACTTGAGAGGGACTTTTTAGGATAGTGAGGAATGAAGTCCATTGTCCATGCTTTCTGTGGGACTTAGATGCTATGGAGAGAAGTCAGGGTTCGCTAAAGCACAGCTACACTCTGCTGTCACCCTAGGTGCTCAGATGCCTAGACTTGAAGAAGCAGGGGATGCATATAGACTAGAGTTTCTTCCTAGAGAAGGAGATGCCACCAACTGGCAAGGGGACAGATCTCAGAGAAGTGTTGTGTATGCAGGAACCACAATCGGGGCCAGGGCTGTTTGCACAGGGACTGGGTGGGTATCCCTTTGCTGGGGCAGGCTGGCTTCTTTTCTCCCCCCTCAAGGAGGGGCCTGATTTCATGGTTTACCAACGAGAGTGGTGCTTTTGTGCTGTTCGTAAGGCAGTCTCCTCTTTCCTTCTGTGCACAAATGATCGGTGGTTTCTTAATCTTGTATCTTTGCGTGGTTACAAACAACCCACTCTCAACATTTTCTTTCTACCAGCAATCCTACTTTATCCATCACCTACTCATACACAATATTGTGTCAGTATGCATTAATTCAACACTCCATATTTGTGTCAGCATATGGTTAAAATACTGAGTAAACATTTCGCTATAAAAAGTATTATGAGGCTCTGCGGGTAAGTGGCCTCTGACAAATAAGGATTTTCCAGCTGCCACTACTGCAGCAAGGGTGCACAAATGAGAGCATGGGTTTTTTAACCAGATGTGCTAGGAGGCTGAGGTTTTCCCACTGGCTCTTACCATCTGGCAAGACGTTGTTTCTTCTCAACCCTTGGGGTTTGGGGAAATGGAGGGCTGAAGCCTTTTGGCAAGTGTGTTAATTTGGGTCCTCCAAGAAGCAGATGCTGGAAAGAGATTAGCTGTACAAAAGGTTTTCTTTCCTTTGAGAGAATGTGGGAAGTAAGCCTGAGGATGCCAGGACAACTGTCAGGTTTTGATGCAGGCCCAGTCCTGTGAAGAGAGGACAGGAAGGAGAGCTGCGTAGGAAATCTTTAGGCTGTGGTGCAATTCTAAGAAAGTTTGGCAAGATTAACAATGGGTCCTTGAGCCATGGTTGCCCTTCACAGGAGTCTCCATCTCCCTGCCTTAGTATCTCTGCTGTGTTCAGTCATTGGCCAGGAGCCTGACCTCAGTGTGAAAGTCACTCAGTGTGGATTCCAGATCACAGAAGCTGAGACCATTGGTCAATTCCCTCCTCAAAGTGGGAGATCTATCCGGGAGACACGTTTTCATGGATATTACATCTGCTCACCTCTGGCACTAAGCAGCTTCCTCCGTTCACTTCAGTGTGCTTCTTCTCTAAGGATGAGGCCAGAGCTGGTGCAGAGGGACAGGCAAGGACATTTAGGTTTGGATGTCTTGCGTGAATTTAACCACACTGGGCACTAGGCAGTCACTATTGTGACAAAGGCTTGTTTCTCTGCTTGGGAAGTAATAGTGGACACTTCAGGTTTATTTCTTGTTATTTCATTGAAAGCATTTTGTAAAAAAAAAAAAAAAAAAGTGGCTCACCCACTGGGAATTTCAAATAACATTAATATGGGTTCTTTCCATTTAGGCCCCGTGCAGACAGTATCTTGTGCTTCGCTTCTTTGTAGAAGTAGAAAGATCAGTAATGGTGTCACTCATGGTACTTGCTGAATAACTTTTAGGAACTGAATCCTTTCGAGGCAAAGTATATTGAAAAAATGATGTTCTTATGCAAGCACCCTAAAACCGCTTCGAGTGTAGATGATATATCTTCCCTTCTTGCTCCTGACTAGTTTTATTGTCGCCATTTAACACTGAGCATGGAAGGTCGCCTACCGTGCTGTGGTGGATCAAGCACTCAGCGAGGGTTACATGTCTATCACTTATTTCTCTTGGTCCCGGAGATTAGGATATAAATTTTCTAACTGTTCTAGAGGAGTCAGTCAAACACTGGAGCAGGAATAATAAAATAAAAATATTCTTGAAAGGAATCTGTTTGCATTCTCATCTCTCACTCTGATTAGTTCTCACATTGTTGCCAAAATGATAGTTCTTACAAGAAAGTCTGATTGTTTTACTCTGCGCCTAAAACATTTCAATAGTTCTACTTTACCATTGGGTTAAAAATCAAAACCTCTCAGTGTGACGGAGGGATCCTCTTTCTGACCTGGCCCTGCCTATGGTCTAGATCTAGATTCTCTCTCTCTTTCTTTATATTTATTCTCTCTTTAAACCACAAGTGACTTTCGAAATGTACCAGATTTCTTATGTCTTTCAGCGTTTATGCATTGTGTTAGCAAGGTTGTCACCAGTGATTTCTTACACAGTACCCCAACGTAGCAGTGACTTTGTACAACAAAAGTTCCTTTTTATTTGCATACCAGTCCAATGCAGGGATTCCTTGTTGGTGGATAATTTTCCTCCACTTAGGAACCCAGGCTTTTTCAGTCCTTTGGCACTGTCTATATTTACAACCTTTGATTCCTTCTCACCCAGCTGATAGATGGGAAGAGAAGAAAACTCACCTACATCCTCCATGCTGTGACCTGGAAGTGACACACTCCACTTTTGCTAATATTCCATTGGTGAGAACCAGAGTGGAATATTAGCAAAAAAAATTGTGCTGATCTGTGGACCAGAAGCACTCCCAGGGGAATTCCATCTCCTAACCAATTAGAGGACTCAGTGTCTATCACAGAGCAAAGGTTTTCTTGAAGTGTTTGGATGGATAGGAGGACTGAGGTATCTTTTCTCTCCAAAATTGGTAGGTCCATTAGGAAGAAAAAAATGGGATGATATGCTGAGTCTTCAAGCAATGGTACTCACTACAAACATTTTAACACTATATTGTATTGAACTGGTATCCATGCAAGAGTGAACACTTAACCAGGAAGTAACCCAACACTTTCTCCTGCCACTTCTGAAGGTTCCAAATTATATAAGTGTCCAATAGTGACATTTTACATTGCCTTCCTCCAGTATCATTATTTATTCTTTTTTTTTTAGGCCTCATAATGGGATTAATTTTACGATATGCTACAGCACCAACTGATGTTGAAAGTGGAACTGTCTATGATTGTGTAAAACTAACCTTCAGTCCATCAACTCTGCTGGTTAATATCACTGACCAAGTTTATGAATATAAATACAAGAGAGAAATAAGTCAGCACAACATCAATCCTCATCAAGGCAATCTTATACTTGAAAAGGTAAGGATCCTGTCTGGTCATATATTTTTGTCTTACAGTATAAATAATTGCATTTGAGCCTTTATACTTTAGATATAGTGCATTCACACACACATATGTGCCTTTTTTAACACCACACTATTGGAGATGTTAATTGACTAAGGAGTCAAACGCTGAGTTATACTCTTATTACAAGCTCGGTTGTCTGTATTTTTTTATCCTAGAGGTTGGGAAAGAAAGGTTTCCTTTGTTCTTTTTCTACAAACCACAGTTATATTTGGTTAAAAGAAAAGAACATTTAACAGCTCTGCCTGTCCTGATACTTGATTCAAGTTTTCACACATGTGTTTGCATCACCGTTGTATATATTGCCAGCTGAATGTGCAGTTCAAACCTTTCTTAAGCCAAAGGGAAAATGGAGTGGAATAAAAACATTTTCAATTGCAAACCTTGATCTAGGATGACTGGCTTCTGCTACCAATACAAAACACTGGCCACTTGGCTATTTATAAATACACTGACATGCAGTCTGTCTCAAGAAATCGTGACTCTATCAGTTTGGTTAGGGAATCTTAGGTAGAAAAAACATTTTGAAATGACTCATCATTTAAAAATAGTTTCATGATTGCAAATTTGTGAACTACTTCAGTTACTGAAACGAAAACTTTCTTCCGCTCTCCAGAATCTGGGTCAGAAATCAGGTGAGGTTACCTTTTGTGGTGCCTTGTACACCCCGGATCAGTCTTTGGAATAAGTGACCTCCTGTTTAACAAGTGTGTACTAAGAACCAGGATCTCACACCAGTTACTTGAGATTTTTTTCAGGTCAGAACTGAGAATTTTCTGATATTATGGAAGCTCATCATTTCACTTTTATCCCATATGTACTTCTTTTTTATGTTAAAACACATCTTTTTTTTTTTTTTTTCCATTTTAGGAGGTTTGGGGCAGTAGGGGAGGCACTTGGTCTGCCATTTTCTCTTAGTCAAGGTGACTAATTTATAGTAATTGTTTTCATATTATCTTCTACTAGCACATTTTAAAATTAACTTCCTCATAGTACTTGGTGAGGACTCAGAAAAGTCAAACTAATTATATTAGCCTAAATCAGACTCAGGGAAGTGAATTGAAGCATACAGAAAGCAAATTAGATAACGTATTTCTGAAATAAAAAGGAGCAACTTCTAGATCTGCCACTGCTTTGGGATTATCTGTTTTGGATTATCTCTTCCATGTGTTTCTTTTTGTTTATGCAATAATAAAAAATTATCTCTTTTAAAATAAGTTTTTTAAACTTGCTAGCAACATAGGATTTAAATTAAGATACACTCTTGAGTTTTACCTTTGGTTAGTACCTGGACATAAATGAAGTGATTTCTTTCCTCACTCTCCTACACATTTTTATTTGCATTTCTGTACAGCACTATTTCTTCAAACAGGTTGACACTTCTCCTCCCACCAAATGCTGATAATTGTCCTTATTGCTTAGGAATTATGTTCTTAAACAGGATTGCCAATAAATGCCTGATCAGAAATTTTGTTATTGAATTATTGACACATTTATTCCTTCATCAGCATCCAGAGTCAAATGTTTGCTTTTAAAAAATTAAGGCAAGAGATAGAGAGAATATCTAAGTTGCTGGAGCCCTCTTGATGTTTTCAGTGAGTGCATTATACGTTCTACAAGTTCGGTACATAAAACGTTTACTTGACCTTGAATGGCTCAAGTAGTTTCTAGGTGAACTTGTCAATCATGGCATCTGGAGATGGCAATAGGTGACTCAGCAACCTAAGTTCTCCTCTCATTGCTAGTATAGAAAGGGGTGTCTATTGATATACTTACTATATTACATAGCTTTAAGGGGCAAAGATTTTGTTTATAAATGTCTGGAGTATGTCGTAATACACATTTGTTGCTTATGTGTCAATGCTGGGGGACACTAGTTAATCTGCAAAACTGAACAACCCATAGCCTATCTTCCTTACTGGGAATTCTCCTTTGGGAGGCTTATAAGGAGGTAACATTAAGTAATGGTTTAAAAAAAGTTAGGATTAGACAGATCTGCCATCTCCCTTCTGTAAGTTTCTTAAGCTTCCTAATCTCCAACGTTCTTACTTGTGAAGTGGGGAGCTTAAAACCTGTTCTGCAGTTGGTTTTAATGTTTAAATGAGATGATGTATATAAAGTGCTTGGCTAACATAGGACCTTCACATTGCACCGTGATTACTACCAACACTGCTGCTACCAGTACTATTGCCACTGCACTACCACTGCCAACGTCATCGCCGCTTCCACTACCTCCAAAAATAATGCTACCATTGCTACTATTAGATAATGTTTGAATACTTAATATATACCAGGAATTAATAAAATGTGTATTTTTTTATTAATTTATTTAACATTCATTTGGGGAGATAAGACCAATGTATAATAGATACTGGTATATAATTCAGTCCTAAATTGTATCATATGAATGATGAGGACTATGAAACTTTACAGATTAGTTGTCACAGATACTTGAGCTTGTTACATAGCCTTCTTGGGGAGATGGCACTTGAGAAGAGCTTTGGGTAGGCAGTAGGAATTGAACTCAGAAAGGCTGTCAGGGCAGGGTGGATTAGAAGGTGAGACAGCAGTAAGTGAGTGTCTAGGTAAGAATTGAAGAGGACTTCATGAAAGTCCTGGATGCTTTGGACCAACAGAACCTGCTTAATTTGTAGAAATAGTGTGAAGAGAAGAGTCTAAGATTCCAAGATTTTAAGCCTGGATGAAAGAAGATGAGGTTCGTAGGGTAAAAGTTTGGGGAGGAAAGAAGGCTTGAGGAAGGGGTGGGTGAAAATGGCCTGAATCTGCATATTGATATCACCTAATTTAGAGCAAGAAAGAGACTTGACCCCATTAAATTGAACCTCATCACTTTATAGATGGGCAAAACAAGAAATTAAGCATTAAAATCTATTTAAGTCAGTGGTTCCCAAACTGTCTGCACTTTGGAATCATTAGGAAGCTTCAAAACATACTGATGTCTGTGTTCTGCCTCTGGGTTTGTGATTTGACTGATTTAGGGGGTAGCAAGGGTTGTGGAATTTTTAGAAGATCACCAAGGTGATTCTAAGCACAAATGAGTTGGGGATTTAAGTCCTACTTCGAGTCCTGGGGAAATGGTGAGGAGAGAGATGCCACTTTTGTTATTCTTTACTTCACATCCACTGCTGCAGATGTACCAGTCTCTTTTATTTTGTTCATTCAACACACCAAGAACTTCCTTGCTTCAGGACCTCTGTCCCTGTCATTCTTTTCACCTAAAATGGCCTCACGTCTACTCTTTGAATATCAGCCTCCTTCACATCCCTAGAGTTTTGGCTTGAAATACCATCTCTTCTGAGAGGGCCTGCCCCTGCCATTTTCTCATGCTGTGTCCTCCCTCCCTTCTCTCCTTCTCTCTCTTTTTTCTCTCTCTCTCTCTCTGTGTGTATGTGTGTGCACGTGTGTGTGTGTGTGTGTGTGTGTGTGTGTGTGTGTTGGGGGGGCCTGTCTCTATCTTATTTCATAGTAATTGACACCATCTGCAATTATACATGTACTTGCTTGCTTTTTGTTTATCAGCATTCTTACATTGCTTATTGTTCACTAGACAGCAAACTTCACAAAGGCAAGGACCATACCTCTTTTATTGACCAATGTATCCCCAAAGCCTATCCTGGTGCTCCATGCCTAATAACTGCTAATAGTGAATGAATGAATAGATAATTGAATGAATCTGGGATCTTGGCAAAGCACATATGGCTGGAGAAATAGACGGTATTTGGAAATTATCATCGTTCTTGGAGTTGGTAGAATTGTAGTATCCTGGATGCTTAATGCTTATAAATACCTGAGACATTCTTTAATCTTAGCTGTGCATATACGGATGATATATTAATGTTCAGAGAAAATACATGGCGAGTCCAGGGTCCCACTACTGATTAAAGCAGAGATAGAACTTGAACTATAGCACTTAATTCTGAGTCCTGAGTAAATTATTTTACCCCACATGTGGACAGGCTCTCTGGACGGCCTCATAGACAGAGAAGGGCAGGGCACCTGGGGCTGAGACCTAGGGAGTTTCACAGTTAGGCAAAAGGAGATGACTAGAGCTGGAAAGAGTGCAGGGAGGTCAGAGTTGAGGAAGAGGTCCAGCTCAGCAGAGTCACAGAAGCCATTAGTGTGGTTCCACACTGGGTCCTTATCCTTTGTGATATATTTTAAATGGAGTATTTTGCTTTTGTTTCTAAAAATTACACGATTTGAAAATAGGTTTTACTCTTAGAAAAATGTAGTTTTGCATCTTGCATGAAATTTCTGACTTCAAGATTTGGAGAGGCTGGAATGAATTCTTGTGCTGTGTAATTGACTCTGAGAAGATTTTATAAGAGCACGTATATTTCTGGGATGGTTAGGCATTGATGTGCTTAGAGACAGAACTGGCTTGATGGCTCTGTGAGTTCCTTCCAGTAAGAAGGTATAAAACTAGAACATATGAGAGCTCTTGGCATTTATATAAACAGTAGCGTACTGTGATTTTATGCCATGTTTAAACATATAAAAATTTCAGGAAACACCACATGCCAAACTTGTTTTGTTCATGCTCAACACAGATAATAGTGTAGAAAAGAAAAAAAAAATATTTTCACTTAAAGATTGGTGAAAATAGTATTCTTCTATCTATTATGAGCAGATGATAAACGCAAAACAACCTTCTGAGAGGATAAAACTAGACCGTGTCGCTCTTTATCTATTCAGCTAATGTTTCTAACACTATTTGTCAAATTGTTCTGTGTATACAAGATACCTGCAACTGGTTTTAACCCTTTAGGCCTATATCTTATTACATGATAGCTTTGCAAACGTTAATTTGTTATGTAATACTTACGAATACCAAAATGTCTACCAAATATTTCTGAATTTCATGTCAACAGGAAGTTCCAAACCTACTCTTGAAGAGAAGATGATAAAAGAACTTTCTCTCTCATGCTTTCATTCATTTATTCTTTCAATACAAATGAACTGAGTCCCATCAATTTCAATTCTGAAATAAGATGTGGTCTCAAGGCGTTTAGTAGTAAATCAGAGAAAAACACAACACATGAACAAATGAATGAGTAACACTAAAGGCAGGTATCTAAGGAGTGGGGCAAGAACCACAGGCACCGAGAACAGGACAATATGGTCTCTTATTAGGGATAATAGGAAAGATTTCAAAGAAGGGCAGTTGACTGACTCTGGTGATAGGGGTATGTGTGGTGGGGGATGGGGGAGGCATTCCATGCAGAAGGAAAAGCATGATATGAATGTGGGGAAAGGGGTAGATAATATTCCAGGAAAGAAAAAGCATTTCCATTGTGTTGAAGTGTGGAAGACCAGTGTAACTTAAGGCTGAAAATGAAGGCAGACCTTGATTTGGAAGCCTCTGAATGCCAGGCTGAGTAATGCCCACTCTGTTTGTAGTCAGAGGAACAGTGTAATGTTGACAAAAGCAAAAGGATAGTGTGCCTGCTGTGTACAGGATAAAGAGTGAAAGCAACGAGACACATGAGGCCTAGACTTGGATGGTAACCAAGAGGTAGATACAAGAAAAACGAGGAAGGAAGGCTGTGAAGAGCTTGGCCCAACTAGTCAGAAGAAGAGGAAAAACAGCTTCCTCTGCTACCCTGGTCATGTGGGTTCACTGCCTCACAGAAGTGTGGTGCGGCAGAAATGTGGAAGTTAAAAGTTAGAAGAAGGAATTGATTTGTAGAAGAAAATCACAAATGACAAATATGTTGGGGTTTTTTTGTTTGTTCGTTTGTTTTTTGAGATGAAGTGTTGCTTTGTTGCCCAGGCTGCAGTACAGTGGCACGATCCCAGCTCACTGCAATCCATACCTCCTAGGTTTAAGCAGTTCTTGTATCCTAGCCTCCTAAGTAGCTGGGACCACAGGTATGTGTCACCACGCCCAGCTAATTTTTGTATTCTTAGTAGAGATAGGGTTTCATCATATTGACCAGGCTGGTCTTGAACTCCTGACTTCAAGTGATCTGCCCACCTCAGCGCCCCAAAGTGCTGTGATTATAGGTGTGATCCACAGTGCTGGCCACAAGTATGGTTTTAAACTGATGAATGAATGAATCAATCTATCTCATCATTAATTTATTCATCATTGATTTCGGACATTATGTGTTTATAATACTCAGTTGGAAGAGTCAGTGGGCTAGTTGGCTGGAAAGGTCTTACAGATATAGTAATTTTTCAAAAAGTTGTCAACACAGTTAAATTTATACTTCCTATCACTCATAAATAAGTTGACTGTAATGTAAAAAGTCAAAGGAAACTACCCAGCAAAAATTTTGCCAAGTCTTCACTTCCTGTGTGACAAGTAGACACTATCGCCTGGTAAAGGAAGTTATTTTGAAGTAAGTTACGTTGCTGAGCAATCTGTCCTATCTATTGTTTCAATAAAGAGAATTGCAAAGCTGCAAATAGGTCATCAGAGTTCATTTCAATGGTGTTGATAATACTATATATTTTAGAGATATTTTAAGGAAGCCCTTATAGAAACAGCTAACCATAAGACTTTTAAAAATAGTTTTGTTTTTGAAGCAATAAATAAATACATTAATTTTGTTTTGTAGCTTTAAATAAATAAAATCATATTTTTTCCTTACCATCTAACTTTTTCCTAATGGTAATTCTGATTTTTCAGCATTCAGAGTTTTAATTCTTATATATTTGTTTGTAAACTACATTTGCATTTTCTAGTTTTGTCCTTTACTTGAGCTTCAATAAGGCCAGGGGCAGAGCTCTTCCTATAACAGGAATAGCTTGAGCAGGAAGAGTCATTGGGCCATCAGATAAATATGTACCGTTAACGCTAGGACACTCTTGGGGAGGATAAAGAAAGGACTGAAAAGAAATATTTAAAAAAAAACTTTTCTAGGCACGCGGAGAGAAAGCAAGCTTCATGATGATAAATCAGCATTGTGGCTTTGGAAAAGCATTTGTAGGATACAATCAATTATTCTTCCTTTCCGCAGAGAATAGGACTTCAAGATTTGTGTTTCTCTATCATGACAAGTCTTGGCTCTTACCATGTGAATGATTCCAGATAATCTCACTTTTGGCAGTAAATAGGATGAGCCCGTTTGGGCAGACTTAGCTGCTTTCCTCCTAAACCTTATCTAAGAGATCTGCTGTTAATAAGAAACTAAAAATTTATTTGCTTTAGCTGTTTTTTTCCACTTTCATTCAACTTTTCTGGCAAAGTGCTGCCCTGTGAGATGACCTCAGAAATGTATTTAAAGACTCTAAATATTCCGCATGGTTTTAATTTAGTCACTGAACACCACAGATTTTCTTCATTCCTTTAGTCATTCAAAAAAATATTTACTTATTGAGCATTTGCCATTCGCCAGGCATTTGTTTTAGGTGCTGCAAGTATGGCAGTGAACAAAAGGAAGTCCCTGTGCTCATGGAGTTTAGCTTCTTGGAGGGGGATAGACAAAGGACGTTCAGCACAAGCATTTGTAATCCAGAGCCAAGTGGAGGCAAGTGCTATGAAGAAAAGTTAGCAAAATGAGAGGATTCAGAGTGAAGGGTCTTTAGATATATCCTGCAGAGAGGGGCTCACTGAGGTGAAGTTGGAGCTGAGACCTAAATGAAGTGGGGCTACGCCATGCAGAAATTTGGAAGAAGAGAATTTCAAAGCAGAGGACAAAACTAAGTAACAGTAAGTGCCTGCTGCTTTCTGGAAGGCTGTTTTTTTCTTGCCAGCTCTTTGCCATTTCATTCATGAATATTCCAAGATCATTTGTCTATATAAAAAGTTTTAGAAAAAACATAGTTGTTGTGGTAGAGAAGGGCAGAGAAGAAGAAAGGGGTCAACTTGGAATAGGGGTTGAAAATCTGGAAACACAGGGACACTCTGCTCCGAGGGGCATGAGATGCCATGAAGTACCATGGCCACTTTTGAAAATTTGCCTTTAGAATGCACCACACAAATACTAACTTCCAAACTTTTGATTATGCACCCCACCAGTAAAATGCCTTTGAGCATATGTACCTAATATATGCCTTTTTATTTACAAGTTGGATGTAAGTACTACTATATCAATATACTCTATACATTGTAAAGCAGCTATCAAACTAGAATTTTTTTAAAAGAGGAGATAAAATGAAATATAAACAGAAGTTCCAGTATGTCCCTTGCACACCAAAATCATCCTTTCCATTCTCTAGGATATGGATAGCTCATCTTAGAGATCAATATAATACCTTATATTTTATTAAAATTTTATTATAACTATTAAATTTTTTATAGCATTGGTCTTTAAAAATTCCACTCTCTTGTGAAATCTTTATTTTTAATTTTTGTGTGTAGATAGTAGATATATACATTTATGGGTTACATGAGATGTTTTGATATAGGCATACAATGTGGAATAATCACATAATAGACAATGGGATGGCCATCCCCTCAAGCATTTATTTTTTGTGTCTTTTCTGAAATCTTAAATTCTGTATTCTGAGTCTTGTAGCACCAGTATGTGCATGGGCTGCTGGCTGGACATGAGGATGTCTTAGGGGTTGATTAGCTCTGTGAGAACATTCTTCTCCACCCCAAATGTCCCCATGCTACTCTACTACAGTATCCAGGTCTTTTGTGTCAGAGGTCTGCAGTCTCATAGCTCCACCTGTCATTCCCCCACTGCATTTTAGCTGAGTTGTAAGTTAATATTTACTTCCGTAATATTTTAATTAATGTCTCTCTTCTCAATGTCACTTGTCTACAGCCTCACTAGACTGTGGGCTCCAGGAGGGCAGGGAC
Source organism: Cacajao melanocephalus (assembly GCA_963573385.1). NCBI lineage: Eukaryota > Metazoa > Chordata > Mammalia > Primates > Pitheciidae > Cacajao > Cacajao melanocephalus. The sequence goes on along the minus strand of CAUYLG010065935.1, from coordinate 17,372 downwards.
CAGGTCTGTTTTGTGGTCACATTTATTCCACGATTCCTGGCAAATGATGAATTCTCTGTGGACCTTGATAAATGAATGGATGATGTAACCAGGTATCTATCATTCTCTGCTTCTCAGTAGCTCCTTCTCACTGCTACTCTGTCCTGTCTTAATTGCTGGCTATTTTGTAACCAAGCATCTACCACAGATTCCTTCTCAGGGTAAATTATGTGTAGTCTGTGATGGTTGTTTACTACTCAGAGGGCTGATCTCCAAATAATTGGATAGGCATGGAAGGAGGCAGAGAGATGCAAGGCAAGGAGAGAGGCTGAGCAAAGGACAGAAAACAGAGAGAGAGTGGAAGGGAAAAAAAGAGATTTCCCATTGTACTTTAAGTCTGAGTAAATAATATTTAAAGTGGATCTTTCCATTCTTTTCCCCATTGCTTTCCTCCTTCTAAAATATTAAACTGTGGCAAGAGTGCACATTTATCATTGCTGGTCTCCAGCGAGTAGTTATTTAAAGTTCCGCCTAGCTGCATTTCCCTGTTCTCTCCTGAGGTCATTAGGAAGCTCCTGGCTAGTAGCAGATACAGCCTGAGGTAGGCTCCGCAGACAGCCGGGCACAGGAGGGGACGGGACCTGGTGAAGCTGCACATTCAGCTGCTTGTCTCTTGTTGCCTTTTAAGCTTGTCCATAGTTATGAAGTCTCCAGGCTGCTCCCTTCACATCTATTTCTGATCACAGGGCTAAGTGGGCTCTGATTTATCAAGTTCTGCCCCAGGTTGGGGTGTATGGAGCAAGAATGTCCTGCAAATTCAGGTGATCTTCACCTTTCTTTCTAACTGTCACCTAATGGGTTCCCAGAAGAGCAGTGGACCCTGAGGTAGAGTGTAGTGAGCAGGATGTTTATCAAGTGCCTTGAGATTGACAACTTTCAGTAGAAGAGGAAAGAAGCTTGAGTGGGTAGAGAGAGAAATGAAGCTGAGATGCAGGCCCAACAATTGTGACTGCCTCCTTGAAAAGGTGTGGAGCTAGAATGAGCCTTCAGAGTCATTCTCAGTTGGACTCAGAAGGTTAGGCCTATAAAACACCAAATTCCCCTGCTGTTTGATGTGGGTCACTCTGGAAAGGGCATGACCTTGGGTGAGGTGGTTGTCTGCAGTCTTGGCAATCCCTGAAGAGATTGACAGCACTCCCTGCAGCAGGGGCAACATGGCCTTCACCTAAGGGGAGTCAGGGTGGCACAGCACAGTGCCAGGCATGCTGGGAAGCTTAATCTAGATTTGACACCCGAGAACAGTACCTAGATGATGAGTTAACACATAGGTAAAGTGAAATGACTGCAGTGGAGTGCTGGAGCAGGCTTGTCCCTGCTTCTGAGATCTGATTATTAAATAGTCAACAATTTTGAGAGCCTGCTGAAAACTTGAAATGGGCCATGATAGGAGTATTTATACCACAGAAAATGGCAAATACTACAAATCAGGGCTCATGAGATTTGTTTTTGTTTTTCTCCAGAAAGATGATTTACAAGCCCATCACTAAATACAGGCTTACCTAATTTCATTTTTAGGAGAATTGGAAACATCTAAACACTTCACTTTACACCTCCCCAGAAAGTCCTTTCCTACTTGACAATTGTCTTGAAATCTTACTGTTAGAGCATCACATCTTCAGCTCAAACTCTGACTCCCTCTAAGGTCACATGGTGACGTGCGTAAGGTTCTACAGTTAGACCTAACTGAATCCCATCTCTGCCACTCCTAGCACTGAGACCTTTGGTAGGTTAATTTCTCTGAGCATATTTTTTCTTATCAATAAAGAAGGGATTACTGATAACTATTTAGAGAGTTAGTTTTCAGAACTAAACAGAAAAGCTTATGTTTAATATTAGGCAAGCTATAAATATTCGTCTATTTCCTTTTCATCTTCCATAACATCTGCCCTTAATGGGCATGAATTTCCCCTTGGAGTAAGATGTCTGAGGAGGGCATGATGAAGAAAGTTTGGTGTTGCTTTTATTGTACCATTTTTCTAAAGGAGAATGCATTTTTTTAAGTGCATTTAAAAAATATGTATCACTTTAATTTTAAATCATGCTTTCTGCTGATTTCAGCACACACAGCTCCCCGTTCACTCCCGTACCCTCGAGGCTGCCTGCTGTGACTGTGGTCCTTGCTGACTCAGCCCTTCCCAGTCCAGCTTCCCCAGGCCAGTTGCTCCCTGCTGAGGTCATGTGATTTGGGAAGCTGCATACACACTTCAAAGCTAAGGTCTGAAAAAGACAATGCCAACTCAAAAAAAAAAAAACATTGTAAGGCAAAGAAAGAAACTCTAGGATTGAGACGCTCCTGTATATCCTGAAGTGATAGAAAGCACTTTCTTTTGCCTGTAATAAAAAAAAAAAAAAAAAAATTAAGATCGATTCTAGATTGGAAAAAAAGAAATCATTGTTGATGCCCAAGGTTTTAATTGTGTTGGATGCCTGGCTCCTGACTCCTGCGGAATGAATAGCTCTTGGTGAGATGCAGGACCAGGCTCTTGTCACATGCTCATGTTATTTTCTCGTCTCCTGCTAGTATCATGTCAGTCTTAGGCTGGAGTCACATGGTTATGTCAATATCACAGCTAGTGAGGGGTGGTAGGGCAACCCCCACACGAATAGCAGGCCCACAAGGGACCAGCAGCCGATCCAAGTGTGCAGAAAACGAGAAGGCCTGGAGTCTGGGCATCTAGGTCCAGGGATAGGAAACCCGGGATGTAAGGTATTGACCTTAGCAAAGAGTCACAAAGATAGCAAAGGTGAGTTCATGCATCAAGAATCTTACACAAAACATAGGAGAGTTTCTAGCCATTGGTAGTTTGTTGCCATGGCAATGATCTAGAAAACTTATATGTCCTTGATGTATTTGCATCCAATGAGGACAAATTCAGCAGTTGAGTAAGTGACCTGCATCCACCTGTGAATAGGAGATGGGCTACTGAAGTTAAAAGGCCAATCTCTGGAGCCATATAACTTGGATCAAATGCCACTTACCAGCTGTGTGATCTTAGGTAAGATAATTAACCATCCTATGCTTCAATTTCCTAACTACTTTGTAGGACCATTGTGAATTGCAAATGAGAAAATTCATGTGAAGCACTTAGAGTACTGTCTGGCTCATAGTAAGTTCTCAAAGTATATTAACTGTTAATTAGTTGCTGTTGTTATCAACAAAGCAATGGCCTTGCAGTTAGAAGCTATGATTTGAGTCCAGGCCTTGGCGATTTACAAGGTAGGTAACTTAGGGCAAGTAACATACCTTGTAAATAGCTAAGGCCTTAAATCTGAGCTTTGGTTTCACCTCTGTGAAAATGAGGTACACATAAATACTTAACTGAAAGGGTATTGGAAAAAATGAGACACTGTGTATGAAGGAAACTTTAAAACTATAACAGCCTTATGGAAAAATCTTTTTTTATTACTTACTATTATGATTAATTGGCAAATAGTAAATGTACCTGGTTATATGTAAGAAAGTCAAATCCTAAACTTCAGTCCTGCCCAAATTATAATAACAACAGTGTATTTTCTTTTCCATGGAAATTTTTTATTTACAAAGCCTTCTCCTATTGCATTGTCTGTTCAGTCTCACCATTATTCCATAAAACAAACAGCTATGATCCATGTTACAGACGAGGAAACCAGAGTTCTGGAAGCTTAAGTGACTTGGTCAAGTTTGATTTATAGCAGAACTAGGATTCAGACCAGGGCTTCTGACTCCAAGTTCAGTGTTCTTTCCACAACTCCATGCTGCCAAGTTCAATGTTTAGACATATGTAAATGTTTTGGTCATAATTCACCACTTAATTTTGCCTGGAGTAGTAGGTACTACCTACCTCCAATGAAATAACAGTGTTTATATCTGTCATTTTTGCATGTATAATGTTCACAGTAGGACATTTCTAACTTCCAGCATTTTAATGACTTGAAAAGTAATTATAGTTTTGTGGTATTCTATTCTCACAAATTCTCAATGATTATTTGTTCTTTTCCTCTAGACTGTTCTCCCGTCACTGTTTCTCTGTAATTTAGTTTTGCTTCTGTGAATTTCAATGAAAATGTATATATTTCAGTGATCCTCCATTTTTTAACTGTTAACATTCATAATACTAAGTTTTCTAGTTGGAGGGACTTGCTGCAGACTTCCAGTAATTTTTGAAAAGAATGAAAATAACTCAATAGGTTTGGACACTCAATGAGTGTTTATTGCTCACCTGCTTGGTTCTGTATTAGGCCCTTTCAGATATTTTATCACACTTAAAAATCATGGCCAGGGGCGGGGTGGCTCCCACCTGTAATCCCAGCATTTGGGGAAGCCGAGGCCAGTGGATCCTTTGAGGTCAGGAGTCCAGGACCAACCTAGCCAATATGGTGAAACCCCATCTATACTAAAACTACAAAAATCAGCCTGGCATGGTGGTGCATGCCTCTAATCCCAGCTAATCAGGAGGCTGAGGTAGGAGAATCATTTGATCCCAGAAGGCGGAGGTTGCGGTGAGCCAAGATCGTGCTGCTGCCCTCAAGCTTGGGTGACAGAGCAACACTCCGTCTCAAAAAAAAAAAAAAAAAAAAAAGTCATAAGTCTGAGTGTCCAGTCTTAACTTTTTCTTATATTCTATTTTTCAGCTTTTATTATTCCTTGATCTTTAAAATATAATTTTTTAAATACATGTAATTTTCATTAGTGATTCCATTACATTTGTAGAATAACTTTGTAAATGGTAACTTTACATGAAGTTCATTTAGAATGACAGGAAAGTATTTTATCTGAAAGAATTAAAATGATCTCACAATATTATATAACCACTATAAATTTTGTAAATTTCCATCCAGTCATTTTACATATTTCTTTTTCTGTGTAGCTTAAATCAGATGGTCTCTAAAGCTTTGTAACTTGCTTTACTTACTTATTATCACAACCTAAACCTTCTCTCAGGCTTTTAAAAATTAAATGTAATAGATGAAAATGTTTTAGTTGTTTTTTAGTTGTTTCTAAATTTTCACTAATATAAATAATACCTTATTTATTTATTTACACTAATATAAATAATTACTTTCACTAATATAAATAATACTTCAGTGAATACCTATCTGTATAAAACTTTTCCTATATTTTGAAACATTAAATACGCTATTAAACATTAAAAAGCTATCAGATAACAGATATAAAATATTTATTAGAATAAATGTCTTCTGGGTCTTTGAAAAAGCACTGGACAATGGCAGAAGAGCCAACTGAAATAAACAGGAAAAGGATTAATTACCAAATACCTATGAATTTTCCTGGAACAATTGGCTATCAATATAGCATAAAAAGAATTAGATCCCTATCTCACATGATATCATAATAAATATGAGATGGATTAGAGACTTAAGCAAAAATCAAACTGTACAACTTTAGGAGAAAATATGACATCAGGATAGGAAAATATTTTTTTAAGATATCACCAAAAGCACAAATAATAAGGTAAAAATGGAATAAATTTTACTACATTAAAATAAACTTTTGCATGAAAAAGACACTATCAACAAAGTTAAAAGACAAAGTTTAAAAGCTTAAGGAGATCATGAGAATAGAATAATGTATTTGAAATCTAAATAAACAAAGCAGAATAGTAACCAGATTATATTAAGAACTAATCATTAAGAAAAACTAATACTGAGTAAAAGAGATCAGAAAATTCACTAAGGAGATACCACAAAGGCCAATAAATGGGGAATACATGTTCTTTTAGTTAGTAGGGAAAAAATTTTAGGTAAATTATCATGTGATATCATTTCACACTTATCAGATTGCCAAAAATTAGGCATTGGTCAATACTAAGTATTGGCTAAAATCTGTTGAAATATTCTTACACATTACTGTGGGAGTGTAAATTGGTGTAGCCACTTTAATTTTAGTGATACCTACTAAAGTTGAAGATTTATATACCTCATACCCCAGCAGGCCCACTTCTAGGTATTTTTCAGTTCTGGAGAAACTCTCACATGTGCTTAACTCTCACGGACTTCAGTACAGGAATATACGATGAGGCATTTTTAACAAGAGAAGGGAAAAAATCAAATCATGATATATTCATCCAATAGAACATTACACAGCAGTTTAAGTGAATGGATGAGATTCACTCCTATATTAATATAGTTAAATCTCAAAAACTATGTTGAATGTAAAAGGCAAGAGGATGCCTTTTATATTCAATAAATGTAAAAGGGTATTTACGATTAAATTTTAAAATACGCAAATATACAAAAAAAATTAAAAATTAGCTGGTTGTGGTGGTACGCACCTGGGGTCCTAGCTACGTGGGAGGCTTAGATGGAAGGATCACTTGAGCCCAAGAGTTCCAGGTTATAGTGAGCTATGATGGTACCACTATACTCCAGCCTGGACGGCAAAGCAAGACCCTGGCTCAAATACAATAAAGTAAAAATACACAAGCAATACTAATTATGGTTTATGACTATACACATATGAAACATATAAATATAGTAATGGAAGGAAGGGGCACTCGCTTCAGGGCCTTGATTACTTCTGGGGCTGGGGGAGAAGAAAGAGGAACTTCAACTCTGGCATATCATTTAAAACTTGTTTGAGGTGAAGTTAAGCACGTACATATGATAAGAGAAAAACATCTCTGGTTTAGAATTTCCAAGCTCAGTGCTGCCTCTGAGCAAGTTGGACCTTACACATGTCTCTCCATCTGTCTGGAGGATATTAGGTCCACGTTTTAAACTGTTTTTGTTTGTTTTTTAGCAAAAAGCGCTTCATTCAAAGAAAATCTAACAAAAAAGGGGCTTCACAGTATGTCATACAGGTGAGGTCGAAACTGCTCAGACAGGAATGGGGGTGGGGCAGTTGTCCCTACCCTCCATTACCACCACTCTTCTCTGCAACTAGGTGACCTCTAAGGCACCTTCTCTCTTTAATGGCTTAGCTGTCAACGGTACTGGCTGTTAGTTTGCACAAGGTATGACCCATTTCGTTGAAAAGTGCCTGCCACACACAAGGGCTCTTCAGCAAACACCTGGAGAAACGGAAGAATGCTTTTTACTATGAAACCATTCTCTAATTTGACCAGTCCACAGATTTGAATGTCTTGGGTAAAATTTCTCCCCATTTTATTAATTTTGCTGCTCTTATCACTTGTTTAATTTTCTTAACTTATTTTTAGCATATCTTAATGATTTTGGCCCTTACCACTCTGTCTCTTGATGTCCTCTCCAGCCTCCTTCCTTCCCTTTTCCTCCTGTTCATCCAAGAGCCATTTATCAGGTTCCTGAAAAGGCCACTGCTCAGCCTGCACCGTGAAAAGGCCCGGAGCCCACTTCTCCTACCTTGCCATCACTCACCTTTTCCTTAATCTCCCGTACCCACTTCTTGTTATAAGTTAAAAATGATCAAAAATCACTTCCTAATTATGAAACCCAAAGGATTTCCCCTTGGTCCTTAAACTCCTTTATTCAGCAGCTGACATCAGAGTAGGGAAGGTGGAGTCAACTCCTCCCCAGCCATTCTCTTGGTCAGCCAGGTGCAAAAACAGATCCACTTTGGGGGTTGGCATTCTTGCATCTCTTTCTGTTTATTGAATTTCAGATACATAATCAATGATTGGGGAAAGTTATACTACAAATGCAATACTACAAAGTTATTCTGAAAAAATGTTTGTTGTTTATCGGAAGTTCTAATTTCACTCCATGTCCTCTGTTTGTATTGCTAAACCTGGCAGCCCTGCATCAGGGAGTGGCAGCTCCTTCTCATCCTCCACCTCTCTTGGGCATATTTCCGAGGGCGTACAGGCACCTCCAACTTAGTGAGCAGAAGCCTCCATAAGCCCTAAGCCTTTCTGACCCCTCTTATTCCTGCTGAGTCAGCTCCTCCCTAGCCATATTCTCTCAGTCACTCACCCAGGTGCAAAAATATAGGTTCCTTGTGGAGTTTTTCATTTTTTTCTATATATTACCCACAAACGCTGCTAGTCCTCCCTACCTGGCTTATTTTAAGGAAACGTGTTGAGTGAGTGAATGCCTCCTGGGCTTGTTTCTTTCTTTCCATTCTGTCACAGCCACTTTCATTCACATTATCATTACCTTGTGCTCATTCTGGTAACTGCAGCCTGACGGTGGTTTCCCTTCATCCAGGCCAATCTTGAGGTCTCTGCAAACTAATCTGCACAGACATCTTCTTTTAAAAAAATATATGTATATATTTTTTTACTAGATAACACATTCACATGGCCTAATGTCCAAAAGATATAAAAGAATATGTGGAACTCTTGAAAGGTTCGTTAATTGTCATATTTTTGCCTACCTGATGTTGTAGCCAGTGGATAACTAGACACAGGAATCAGAAAGATGGAAATCAAAAGCTATGCAAAATGATGGGGCTTGGTCTGGGGGCTCTCTTGCTCACCTATACACCAGAATTAGAAAGACTTGCATACCCAGAGAGACCCAGCTAGACAGAATTGGCCTCCATGCTGGGCTCTGCTCTTACAAAGCTTGGGGGTGGGAGGAAGAAAGTGGGGTTTCACTCATCAAGTAGGCTAATTCCAGTGTGAACAGAGGAGAAGGCTGACAGACACACACTTAATTCCCCTTCTCCAGCTCACCAGTCAGACTAGTCACTCTCTATTCCCTAAAAAGGGGTGAATTAAAGTTGAGACCAGGATCAGGGTGTTAAAGTCTTTCCAGTACTCCCAGGCTGGTGTGCTGATGGATTACAGGTGTGTCATGAGAGATCTTTTCATCCTTGGACCAAAAATAAGCAGAGGCCCAGACTTGTCCTCTTCAGCCACGAGCACCTTCATCAGAACCCTCATTTCCTTCCAATTTAACCTCATTAACCCAATGTTATCATTTTCTGTTTGTATCGTATTGGGGAAAATTCTGGAATGTACTGCTCTAAGCAGTGGTCACTTCTGTATTTATAGATATGAAACCAGCACAAAGAACGTCACCCCAGCCCTTTACTTGCTACACACAGAAAATTCTTCTGCCAAACCCCCTTCTTCCTGCCACTGAGTTCTCCCCAGCCATCCCCAAAGCAACCAATGGTTACTCTTTCTATATACAGGTAAATATTTTATTCCCTTCTTTTTAAGAAAAGAAATCACAAATCACAAGATACGCCAAATACTTCAATAAAATACCATCAAATCTCAGCGGCTTAATGTAATAAATGTTTATTTCTTGTGCATGTCTCAATCCAGTGTGGCTTTTTGGATCAATGATGGGGCACAATGTCTCCTCTCCTGGAGACATTCACGGCTCTGACTTCCTTTAATCTAGTGTCTCTGTTAGTCTCTAGGGATTCACAACTGCTGCTGAATGCTCTACATGAGCTGAAAAAGGAAGGAAGGAATAAAGCATGGAAAATCTGGGGGATTTTTAGGGACTAGAAAGTGATAAACATCACTTCCGTCCAAATTCAGTTGGTCTGAACTCATCTGACTACAAGGAAATGCTGTCTACGTGTCTGACCAGAACAAAAAGGAAATAGATGTAGTAAGGCCATAGAGATTTCTGTTACACATGCCAGACATGCCTTCTGCACCTTGCTCTTTTGACTTGACAATACATTTTAGGGCACAGTCACATTCGTTCATGGGCAAGCAGTTTCCTCAGCTTTTCTAACAGGTGAATTTTATGCATTATACCACAATTTATTTAACTAGTCCATGGTCCAATCATCCTCGAAGCTTTGTTTTTTCCATTATTTCATCTGCAATAAATACTTTTGTAATGATATTATTCCACACATGTGTAAGCATATCTGCAGGATAAATCCTCCGATGAGATGTTGCTGAATCAAATGATATAAACAGTTAGCATTTTGATAGCTATTACCAAATTACCCTTCTTTGGAGTCATACAAATTATACTCCCAATAGCCATCTTATTATTTAATTCTGCTTGTGTAAAAGATCTCAACATGTTTGAGTAAGTGTAGTTTAATCCAATGGCTCTGAGAGAGGCCCACAATCTTGCTTGTATCCTCCTGTTGGGCTTTACCTCCCCCTCCATTCCTTAGGAACCAGACATTGTCTATTTCTGTTCCCCAACTGTTCCTTGTGCCTGGTACCCTCAAACCATTGTGTCAATATTTTCTTTCATTTAGATTCAGGTCTAGTGACCTAGTAAATACTATTTTCTTTTTTCGAAGATAAGATCTCTCTCTGTCCTCTCTCTCTTGCCCAGGCTGGAGCACAGTGGTGTGATCCTGGCTAACTGCAACCTCTGCCTCCCAGATTCACACGATTCTCGTGCCTCAGACTCCCAAGTAGTTGGGATTATAGGCATGTGCCTCGGACTCCCAAGTGCCTGGCTAACTTTTTTTTTCTTTCAGTAGAGACCGGGTTTGCCATTTCGACCAGGATGGTCTCGAACTCCTGGCCTCAAGTAATCCGCCCACTTTGGCCTCCCAAAGTGCTGAGATTATAGGATTGAGCCACTATGCCAGGCCAGTGAACACTTCTTGAAAAATAGGACTGGGTACCAAGCAGAACCCTTTAAATTCATTATTACACATAATCCTCAGAAACAACTTGGAAGTAAGCATTTTCATGCCCATAGTACAAATAAGGAAACTGAGGCTCAGAGAGGTTAAGTAAATAGACCAAGATCATCTAACTAGTATGTGGCATATTTTCTTAGGATATTCTGGGAGTATTCTTTTTTCTCTCACTCTGGTGCTTCTCAAACCAAAGCATAACTTAGGGCAGAGGAAAAGAAACACACACACTTGAGCTGTCTCTACATGTGACCCAAAGCTGCCTGCGCCAAAATGTTTCCTTTGAAGTCTCCTATTTGTATTAAAAATGGAAACAGATTTTTAATTTCACTTTTTAATATATTTGCATAAATTTTAATATTTTAAATTCCTTGGTACCAACTGTAACTGAAACCCCAGGAAGCTACCAGTGTTCTCTGTGGTTTGGGGAACTCTGGCCCACTATCCCCAGGGCAGGCAGGAGAACATGATTCTGCATGTCAATGCCCCACAAATAGACTCTTACCCATTCTTCAAAATCCAGCTCATATGCTGCTTCAACATCAAAGTTTCCTGGGGGGTCAGCAAGCCCAGAATGGTGTCCTTGTCATAGAAAACTGAATTACAGCTTATCCCAGTGCCTTATACTGTAATTACACAGTGTCTTTCCTTTCTTGGACTATTCATGGAGTCAGTCTCTCTATAGCTTCAAGTTCTTTGCAGCAAGAAGAGGATTGTTAAGTTTTTAATGAATCAAGCATTGAAGATAATTAACACATTGTCGTTAACAACTTTTACTTTTCCCCCCCAAAACAAAAAAATCAGCAATTGCAAAATAGCAAAAGCCAACTTCTTAGTTCCAAGTTCTCTTAAACACTCCTAAATCCTTCTTAAGATGGTTGTGTTAGCTTCGTGTTTCCTTGGAAAGCACACATTTCATTTGCCCATGTATGTGTATCGAATTCCCAGTGATAGTCCTGTCTTATTGATTGACACTGGGTAAGCCATTAGTTTCTTCTCCTGTCTCTGGAAAATGGGGATAATTGCATTTGCCACCTACCACTTGGGAATGTTGTCAGAATTGATGAAACAATGTTTTTAAAAGACCTCTTTGGAGGGAATATACTATATAAATCACCCTCCCTCGCTAGGACGGTTATTTTAGTGCTTATTTATTTAGTAGTTCAGTGGAACACTGATATTTCAGATAAGTCACATTGAGTTAATGAATTCCTTAATACTCAGGCCCATAACCTTCTGATGAACTTGAAATTAACTTGGTACATATCCTTTCTACTCTTGGAAGTTTTCAGGTAGATTATCTCTGTAAGTATATGTCTGGGCCATTGCTCGCCAATACTGGTGGACATATGAGATAATATTTAAAATTTGCTGCATCCTTGTGAACATATTGATATTTTTCTCTCTCCCATATTATCTTTAAGAATTGAATTTTAATGGTTAAAAATCTCACTGCTTTCTTAAGACATATATAATGTTTCCATCTCAGAGTTGCAGGTCTGCTGTCACACCTTGTGTAGTATCATAAAACATCTGATAAGGAAATTATATAAATTTTAAATTCTAGTAACCATCTATAAATGTACTCTATAATTGCCACTAGCTACCAGTGTTAAAATTAAAAAGTCCTTCCCTCAGTTGCACTAGCTACAGTTCAAGTGCTCAATAGCTCATGTGGCTAGTGACCATTGCATTGTATAGTACAAGGAAAGAACATTTCCACCATCACAAAAAGTTCTATTAGGCAGTGCTTGTCCATAAGATTTGTATCTTAAAATACTAATGAAAGGCTTAAGCTGGAACATTTTTATCTTTCTGCTTTTCTCACCCATTCCTTGCTTAGATTTTTTTCTCTTCATGTTACAATAAAAATTTTTTTTTAACTATTTGGGACTTAAAAACAGCCAACCTCCAAGGCCACGATTTGAACACAAAGTCTAGGGAGAATGACACGTGGAATTCCCATCTGGAGGTTTGTACAGCAGCAGATCCAGCCATTTCTGAGAAATTGTCTGGGTTTGGAGTTACTCCCAGAACTCTGATTTAGCAGTTCCTAAGCTTACAGCAAGTCTGAAAAGAACACAAATCTGTTTTGTATATACAAATAAATCCTCACATGCTGCATGCCATTCTCAGCCTGCCAGTTTCATCTGGCTGCTCCAAAAAATATAATTCAATAGCATATTAGTTAACCTGCATGCAGGGAATGGGGCATTCTCATTATTGAAATGTTCTGGTTGAGTGATTAACCCGATTTTTGCAGAAAAACTGCTGAATGCAAGGGATTTTCTGTCCAGGAGGGTGTGCCACTGTGTTTCTGTCTTCCAGATGATCACAGCTGCATTGCTTCATCCCTCAAGCACTCAGAAATACGTCTCTATGCTAAAAACTTTCAAATATGCATTGATATATTCTCAAAGAAGCCTCATAAAAATAGGTCAATAATGGTGTTCCTGATACTCTTAGAAAAGAGTAAACCTAAAAGAAAAATTAAGATCTATCCTCAAATTTTGCACAGTTGTGTAACCTTTAGGAGTTTCTGACAACAGGGCAGTTTCTTCAAACGGTATAATTTGAAAATATTTATTCAAATATTTTATTTTCTTTTGTAATAAATACAATGTGCTTACCAGATGTCAGGTGATACTTTGAGGGCTTTACAAATATTAATTCATTTAATTCTTAATATCCATCTTAGAATTAGGTACCAGACGATTATGTCCATTGTAAAGATGAGAAAACTGAAGGACAGAGAGGTTAAATAGCTGTCCAAGTCAAGGACAGCTTAGGATTTGAACCCAGGAAGCTTGCCTCTGAGTGACCAGGCCCTAAAACACTACTCCAAGTAATTTATATAACAGAAGGAACCTAGATCATGAAATAAAATGATTTGTTTTTCTCCTTAGTGCCTTAGTTTTTACATATTAAAAGACATAGATCAGTGAGGTAAAAATAGAATCAAAACATTGATACTTCTCTCTAAAAGCTAATTACAAGCAGCTCTGTGTAGTGGCTCATGCCTGTAATCCCAGTACTTTGGGAGGCCGAGGTGGGCAGATCATGAGGTCAAGAGATCACGACCATCCTGGCCAACATGGTGAAACCTTGTTTCTACTAAAAATACAAAAATTAGCTGGGTGTGGTAGCACGTGCCTATGATCTCAGCTACTCAGGAGGCTGAGGCAGGAGAATGGCTTGAACCTGGGAGGGAGAGGTTTCAGTGAGCCAAGATCGTGCTACTGCACTCCAGCCTGGCAAGAGAGCGAGACTCCATCTCAAAAAAAAAAAAAAAAAAAAAAAAAAGATAATTAAAAGCTTTGTACACCAAAAGTCAAATGTATTCACAGCCCAGAATCAATTATAAAACACAAAAAGTAGAATTAGAAATTAGATTGATTTTCTGAAAGTTAATTAATGTAATACATTGGTTTTAAATATAGGATGAGCAGATCATCGTTTTTAACTTCTGTGTTGATTGTTGCAATCCAAAATATTTTTTATTCAGGTTTCTAAATGAGTCAGAGTAACAAAAGAAATGACTGGAGTTTAATCATGTCTGATTCATAATGTAAGTAATATAATTTTTCTAGACATGTAGAATATGTGATAGTGAGAGGAACCAACATTTAATGAGCAGCTACCATTTAGTAGGCATTTGACCTTAGGCTTTCTTACTACTTAAACAAAAAAACCTAGAAGTGATTTCTCCCTTTCCTATTATCCCCAACACCTAACTTGTTGACTGCTCATTCCATCTCCCCAATATACTTGGGTACTGCCTTCTCTCCCCAGCTCCAGGCCATCATCCTCTCTCATCAGGATTCTGCAGCAGCCACTCAAGTGACTTTCTTAAAGCATCAATTCGATGGTCTCTCATCCTCACCCAGGACTTTACCAGCACGTTCTCCATTTGGGATCACCTCCCAGTACTGCACAATTCCACCTTGGTCTTCTTCATCCCCATCTCCCCATGCTGTGGCTTTTGCCTACTCTACCCAGTCCCTCTGGCCTTTGGGTTTCTGAATACACACAGCTGTTTTGTTTTTCTTTGTTTCTTTCTTTATTATGTATGTGTGCATTATTTGTTTATTTATTTTGAGACAGAGTCTCACTCTGTTGCCCAGGCTGGAGTGCAATGGCACAATCTCAGTTCACTGCAACCTTTGCCTCCCAGATTGAAGCAATTCTCCTGCCTCAGGCTCCCTAGTAGCTGAGATTACAGGCACCCACCACCATGCCTGGCTAATTTTTGTATTTTTAGTAGAGACAGGATTTCACCATGTTGGCCAGGCTGGTCTCGAACTCCTGACCTCAAGTGATCCACACTCCTTGGCCTCCCAAAGTGCTGGGATTACAGGCATGAGCCATTGCGCCTCGCCTACACGTGGCTGTTTTCTACCTCAGATATCCGTGCGTGTTATGCTCTGCATGGGATCCTCTTTCTCTACTCATCTCCTGTTTTGGTCCCTTTTCTGCCTTTGAATCTCAGCTCAAATTTCACTTCCTTGGAGAGCCCTCCCTGGGTACCCCACCTAAACTCCATCCTTTAATGTTATTCTCTGTCACAGCCCCTTGGTCATTTCCTCAGAGCACTTACTACAACTCAAAAAGATTCTTGGTCAGTTTAGTTAGGAGGTAGGTAGATAGGTAGCTTAATCTGTCTTTACAATCAGCAGGAAAGCTCCAGAGGGCTGGAACTTTGGTTCCCCACTGTGCCTCTGGTGTTTGAAGAAGGGCCTGGCCCAGAGAGGTTCTTTATGACTATTTTACAAACAAATAAATTTTCCTATTTGATAGGATCTGCTCATTTTTAGAAAACGACCCTGAGTCTAAAGTCACAGAATGAGCAACCTAGTTTGTTTACAACTCTTATCACAAAAATTCCCCCAACGAAAGTAAAGTGTAGGCAGAGTAAAACTTCAGTGATTTATGATGTCGGAATACCGGGGGGATTTTCCCTGTTTCTCAGGTTGCAGTATGTGAGCATTCAGTTATGCATTATTTAATGAAGATGATACGTTCTGGGAAAAGTATCATTAAATGATTTCCTTGTGTGAAATCACAGTGTTCCTACATAAACCTAAATGGTCTAGCCTACAACACACTTAGGCTATATGGTATAGCCTATTGCTCCCAGGTTGCAAACCTGTACAACATGGTATTGTCCTGAATACTGCAGGCTGTTGTAATGAAATGGTAAGTATTTGTGTACCTAAACATAGAAAAGGTACAAAAACCAGGTGGTATAATATTATGGGATCCATGTCACTTATGCCATTTATTGTGACTAAAATGTTGTTATGTGGCACACGATTGTGTAAAAGAAATAAAGGCAGGCTTTGGAGACAAAATCTTGAGTCTACAATCCCAGCTCCATCATTAGTAGCTGCCTGTGCTTGAGAAGTCAAAACCTCTCTAAGCATCAGTTTTCTCCACTGTAAAACTGATTTATTCACCATTTGATTCCCAATGTCTGGAATGAATGACCTCATGACCACGCCAGTGAAATGGATGAATTCTTCCCTGTCTCTTTTCCTGTGGGGACTGAATGAAATGCCATGCCATGCATAAAACATCCAGTGATGTGCCTGGGGCAGAATAGGCACTGGCTAAAAAAGCACGTCTTCCTTCCTCCTAGCCAGCCTCTCTCTTTTTCTCAGGTATTTGATCATAGGTAGTATGCTGGCACTCATATATGATCTTGGTTTTGGATAAGCCAAGGAAAGGTTTAAGAGAGCTGAGGGATGCTTTTCCACTGAGATCTTTCTTGGCATCCTCTCCAATCAATTAAGAAGCTGAAAAATGTATTCAGACCCTGTCAGGTAATAAACTAGTTGGTATGTGGAGAAACAAATAAATATAAGGATGTGCTCTTAGCTGAAGAAGTTCACCTCTGATTAGGAACAACTAGAGTAATATGGGTAAAACAATTATCAACACAAGAAGGCATGGGGCCATTGCTGATCAAGAGCAGGGCAAGGTAGGACAAATTCTATCATGCTCCCTCTTTCTTTATGTAGAGAATCATGCTAAATGATCAAAGGTGAGTATATAGGGCACTAAATGAGAAAT
The DNA here is from genome assembly GCA_963573385.1 of Cacajao melanocephalus. Classification (NCBI taxonomy): domain Eukaryota; kingdom Metazoa; phylum Chordata; class Mammalia; order Primates; family Pitheciidae; genus Cacajao; species Cacajao melanocephalus. Next base: position 766 of record CAUYLG010065935.1, on the reverse strand, counting down.
CTTGCCACAACCTCCTTTCCTCCAGAAGGAAGAATTTGTGTGGACTCCAGGACCCATGGCTGCTGGGTCGAGGAATTGTCACCTATCCAAAATCAGCCAAACTATAGTCATGCAATTGCCAGGGGACCCCTAGGCCTGATATGAATAGATGGGCTGAGCCCATCATAGCCCACTTCTCATGAATTTGAATCATGATGAACTGACGTCAGGGGATCTAGAAGGGCAAAAGATACCATAAGAGCAAAGCCACAGGGGTAGCTGAGAATGCAGCAGAGAGCTCAGGGTCAGTGATAGGACCATAGCTGACCTGCCTGAAGGCTTGTAGGAGGGGTTGTGGTATCAAAAGGTGCCTAAATAGGTTTGTGAGAGGGAACCAGGCTGAGTTAGGTGGCTTCGACTTTCTCTACCTTCCCCTTTCCAAATGTGAATTAGATGAGCAAAGTTGAATGACCAGTTGAAGAAGGGTGGAGGGAGGCTCTGAAAATGCCCAACCATGCCCAGAGTAAAACATGAAACCAAGAGAGGCTTTTAAATGTTTTTAGTGCTGAAGGTATCCATCTCCTGAAGCATTTATTCTTTCTTTGTGCTACGCACATTCCAATCATACTCTTTTAGTTTTTTTGTCTTTTTTTTTTTTTTTGAAAGAAAGAAAAAGAGAGGAAAGAAAGTGAGAGTGAAAGAAAGAAAAAAAAAGAATGTAACAGTAAGAGAGAAAGAAAGAGGAAGAGAAAGAGGGAGAGACAACGAGATTCTTGTTCTATTGCCC
>CAUYLG010065934.1:0-89486 GCA_963573385.1 Cacajao melanocephalus | reverse complement strand
CATAAAAGAGGTTTTTAATACCCATTTTTAGACTGCATTCTAGCCTGGGCAATAGAACAAGAATCCCGTTCTCTCTCCCTCTTTCTCTTCCTCTTTCTCTCTTACATTCTTTTTTTTCTTTCTTTCACTCTTTCTTTCTTCTTTTCTATCTCTTTCTTTCTTTAAAAAAAATAAAAATAAAATTAAAATAGATAAATAATTTTTTTTTTACTTTTAAAACTTTTTTTGTAACTACCAAGACACAAACATTAGCCTAGGCATACGTGTTAAGATGGCCACAATGTCACTAGGCAATAGGGATTTTCAGCTCTGTTATAATCTTATGGAGCCACCATAGTATACACAGTCTATCATTAACCACATCATGCAGCACATGACTGCATTTCATAAGCACCTACTATATGCCACATGCTATTCTAGACCCTTAAGAAATGTATCTGTCAACCTTTTTCTCTTTATAGCTTCCTCTTCACTGATACCTCCTGTTTTCTGACCATCTTTCAATTTGGATTTCTTCCCCTTTTTCTTCTAACTTCTCCACCCCTTCCCACACTTCCCTCGCCTAAACTGACTATAAAAGAAAATAGAAGCATCATTTTATGTATTGTGCTTTTGCACGAGAATGAGTTCCCTGTAGCTTAACTTTTAAAACTGGGTTAAGAAATAATTTCCTATCTGGTAATATTCAGATTTTTGACAGCAGCTCTCAAGTCTGAAAAGAAGCTTATATTTCTCACCAGGTACCCCAGATCCCAAGCATACCTGGATAGTCTGCATCCTACAAATTTACTTCCAGGCCTTTTCTTACGTTTCTTCTTGTTAGATGGGATGTTCTCAACCTGGACGTGTCAAGGTTCTTCAGAGACTTGGCTGCCTCTGTCCCCACTTTCTCACTTGTGTTGCCAGCATTTAGCACAATGCCTAGTGCACAGAAAGTGCTCAAGAAATGTTATTGTATTTTTTAAAACATAATAAAAACTAAGTTACTCATTACTTGGTGCACCATGTTTTCCATTAGGTGATAGACCACTCTAGAAACTAATTCAACTCCAATTGAAAAGCTAAAATGGAAAAAGAGAAGGTAAAAGAAATAGACAAGGAAGAACTCACAATTGTCACCCTTAGAAGGAATGAGAAACTCTGAGATCCTTCCTTCTCAGGGGGTTAAAAAACTATCAGAGGTGGGGTAGAAGCAACTGCAAATAGTTGTCCTCCTTATTAATCCTTCAGGGGAAGAAAACCTGTTCTAAGTACAAGAACTAACAGCTGCAGTTCTACCAGCACATTCCACAGAAGTCACAAGGAAATTGATGAGAATTCAAATACTCTGTGATAACAGTGGGACGAAGCTTCCATAGAAAAACACCAGAAAAAAAAAAGATAATTTGCAGACTTTTCTCCCTTAGAAAAGTGAAGAATTAAAGCACACGTATCTGGAAGACCCCAGTGAACCAGGCGTTAAAGAAGATGGTGTTAAATGCTCATATGAAGGTTTACACAAAGGGCCATAGCAGCCGTAGAAAATAATAAGGAAGTTAAAAATAATCATAGCTAACAACAATGTGTATTTTTCAAAACAGCTAGATGAGAGGACTTGAAATGTTCCCAACATATTGAAATGATAAATACTCCAAGTGATGGATACTCTGAATATCCTGACTTAATCATTACTCATTCTATACATGTAATGAAATATCACCTGTATGCCATAAATATGTACAAATATTATGTATCAAATAACAATAATTTCTTTTCTTTAGGCCCTACCCATGTCCAAACTGGTTTACAATACTCGAATGAGATGATTTATCTATACCAAGAGCTAAAGTCCTTGATGTTCAACTCCCTTAGGAGTTTAGTAATTAAGCTCATTTAGAAGATAAGTATTAGCTGTTTGAAAAGAAAGGCATTCCTGGCAAAGCAAGGTTGTAGACTCCTGGAGCAAGTGGATCTTCATGAGGCCCAAATAGACCACATTCTTTAAAAATGACCATATTTGCAACACCAGTCCGCAATGAAATCACCTTGGAAGCTTGTTAAAAATTCAGATTTCAGAATTCAGAAATTTAGATGTCTGGACCCCTACTCTTTTCTTTTAAATCAAGGTTTACACACAAAGAAATCGCTCAGTGTTAAACAAACTAGGAAGTTTTTTTTAAAAAAAGCAAACAAAACAAAAAACTCTCCGGTTTAGGAATTAAATTCCTAAATTTGGATTTAATTAAGTTAAATCCAAACTGATTTCCAACACTTTTATGAGATCTAAGGTAAGGGCTCCTGGGGGTCAGATGCATTTCAGCAAATCTTCCCAATGAAGCAGAGGCTTAGAGGTCTAAAGACCACATTGTGTGGTCAGCCATAAACTTTTCATGGGAGCCAAAAGCTACCTATCCCAAGGTTTCCTGTTCTGGGAACATCCTCCCTTGACCACAGGCCTGAGGAACTGCAGGCCAGAAACTCCTCCTGTATGCTTCAGAGCGTCCTTTTCTTTGCTCTTGCATAGACCTGTCACGCTGGACTTTGTACTTCTAACAGCTGCTGACATGTATCACATTATCCTATTTAGTTTTCTCTTTCAGCAGATTCATGTACTTTTTTATTTTGTTTCATTATTCTACTATGATCTTCTTGCTAATGCTTTCATTTCTTGCTAAGTAGATTTTTAAAATAATTCATCATCCTTGCTTTTTGGAATTTAGTGATAAAGTAAGGATAGTAAAATGTTAACTGTAGCATCTGTGTGGTTATTTACTTATTTGTTTGTTGATTGATTGATTGATTGATTGGGAGAGACAAGATCTCACTATGTTGCCCAGGCTGGTCTCCAACTTCTAGGTTAAAGCAATCCTCCCATCTCTTATCTCCCAAAGCACTGGGATTACAGGCAGGGGCCACTGCACCAGGCCCAGCAAATTTATTTTTAATTCCTTTGTTCACCATACAGTTGTTAAACTTACGTTTAAATGTGTTACATTTAAATGCACAAGTGGAAAAAGAAAGAGTTGGTGGAAGCAGGAACACATATTTCAATCCAGCAGAGCCACACGAAATGAATATTGTAAAACATGAGAAGTTAGTCTAGTATGCGCACATCTTAGCCAGTCCTCCAGCTAATTATCAGAAGGGATCCCAACTGATCCTAAGTTTTTAAATAAATAATCTGTGGATTGAGCTTTTGGAAACTAAGGCTATGAGCTGAATTGATGTGTATTATATTCAATCTTAAATTGGGGTACAATTATGGGGAGATACTAAGTTGGCATTTGGTGATGCCAAGATGACCAACGATGTTCTGATTCTGTTCTCAACCATTCAAGTTCTTTGTGAGTTCACTTATGACAGGGTTTCTCCAATTCCATTACTGGGTATATACTCAGAGGAACAGAAATCATTTTATCATAAAGACACATGCACATACATATTCATTACAGCACTTTTCACAAGAGCAAAGTCATGGAATCAACCTAAATGCCCATCAGTGGTAACCTGGCTAAAGAAAATGTGGTACATATACACCATGGAATACTACACAGCCATAAAAAACAGGATCATGTCCTTTGCAGCAACTTAGATGGAACTGGAAGCCATTATCCTAAGCAAACTAACATAGGAACAGAAAACCAAATGTCACATGTTCTCACTGATAAGTGGAAGCTAAACACTGAGTACACATGGAAACAAAGAAGGGAGCAACAGACACTGGGGCCTACCGAAGGAAGGAGGGTGGGAGGAGGGTGAGGATGAAAAAACTCCCTATCAGGTATTATGCTTATTACCTGAGTGACAAAACAATTTTACACCAAACCCCTGTGACGTGCAATCTACCTATATAGCAACCTGCACGTATAACCCTGAATCTAAACTAAAAGTTTAACAAAAAGTGGCACTGTTGACATTTGGACTGAATAACTCTCTGCTGTGAGGACTGCCCTGTACATTGCAGTATTTTAAGCAGTGTCCCTGGCTTCTACCTACTCGATGCCAGTAGCATTCTTCCAGTGGTAAAAACCAAAAATGTCTTCAAACATTACCAGATATTCCCTTGGGTTCAGGGAGACAAAATCACCTTCGGTTGAAAACAACTGTCTTAGGGAGGTAAGTGTAGAGAATAGGCAAAGCTGGAGAAAGCAGCTTTTCATTACAGTTTAGGGCTTTGGCCTCAAAATCCAAGGTAACTTGCCAAAAAATAGGATGCAGTACATGGGAAACTCCTTTTTCTATATGAAGTAGGCCTTTTAAGTAATACTCCCCCACCTCAAACCCAAATCTAAGTCTCAGATAAAAGCACTGCTTCCAGAACCAGAGGAAAAGAAGCAATAGATTCTTTTTTCCCCAATGCCTAAATTGAACCTTTCCTTGGTTAATCTATAAGACTAAGTAATCTAGCAATTGGATACAGGGATATTTGTGGTAGCTATGTCTGCAGTAGCAAAAGACTAGAAACAAAAGGAATGCCCATCTCAGGGAAATGTTTGAACAAAGCATCGTAAGTCCATACTGTGGAATATTACACAGCCTTTAAAAAGGACACAGTGAACAATACTGGTTGACTTGGAGGAAATGGCAATGATGCATCATCAAGAGAGTAAAGAAATGTCAAGGCACAGAGAAGAATGCATAATGTTACCCCATTTTTTAAAAATAAAAGGACGTATATATGATTATTTGAGCATAGCAAAACAAAAGATTACACACAAGTTGGTTAACATACATTATAGTTGGGAAGAGTTTGGTGGAAAGTAAAAAATTAAAATTAAAACACTGTTTTGAAAACATATCCATAATTAGACCAAATGGATAAGAATGGCATTCATATGGAAGAAGAAGTAGTCCTATCCAGAAAGTCAGAAATTCATAGAAAAAGAAAGAATCATGTCCCTTAAACATATGAAAATATGCTCAACATCACTCACAGTAAGAAAAAAGTGACAAAAAATACAGCCAGCCTTCCATATCCTCAGGTTCCACATGAGCAGATTCGACCAACCATGGATCAACAACATTCAAAATATAAAACAATAAAAAATAAAAATAAAACAAATTTAAAACAATATAGTATAACAACTATTTACATAGATTTTATATTGCATTAGGTATTATAATTAATCTAGAGATGATTTAAAGTATACAGGAGGATGTGCATAGGTTATATGCAAGTGTTATGCCATTTTATATAAGCTAGTTGGGTAACTGAGGATTTTGGTATCCATGGGAATCCTGGAGTCAATCCTCTGCACATACTGTGGGGTGACTATACACTGAATTACAATTTCAGATTAGCAGGCTGGGGCAGGAGAATCACTTGAAACCAGGAGGTGGAGGTTGCAATGAGCTGAGATTGTGCCACTGTACTCCAGCCTAGATGACAGAGAAGACTCAATCTCAAAATGTAAAAAAAAAAAAAAAAAAAAAAAAAAAAAATAACAAAAACAAATAGTTTAAGAACAAAAGAGACAAGTAAACAAAGACAATAGCCAATAATGAAAATTTGATTTGAAAATATCAACATGACCTCATGAGTTTTTAAAAATATATATTGTCTAAATCTATACACTAAAATATCTTGGAAGCAGATGATACAGCAAAATCAAGGAGTATGCTTAACACCCAAATTTTGGTTTCTAAATATTATTCTATACTAAAAAGAACTAGGGTTCCTTGGAATGACTAATGCCAAGTCTGGAAGAGGGAAAATGTGGGGCCAGAAAGCAAAGACATTCTCAAAGGCCAATGGGCCATGTCAGTCACGTACAGATCTAGTGTGAAGGGGCTCCCGTTGGCCATTTTTAGACAGTATGGGTGTCAAAATACATGACGACAGTAACTGAACTAATACATAGAATAAAATCCATGTTTGGATAATGGCGTCAGAGGGAGAAGAAGGAAAAGAGAGACAGAAAAGAGAGAGAAACACAAACTCTTTTTTTAAAAGAGGAGTCCCAGCTAATAACGGTAAAAGGAGTGATGGAATGAGAAAATCGCCCTTTTCAACTCTCAGTATAATAACACTCCTGTTAGCATCAATGAATGCTAGATGAAAGATTATTGGAAAACAGGATATTAGTATGGCACCAAATACCAACCCACATATTGTGTATTCACTGCAGTAAAAAACATGATATCCAGCACTCACAACTTTACCCAAGTAACAAAACCAAAGATGGCATCATTAGTGTTGTGTTAATAACAACATAATTTTCATATCTCCTGATGGGATGTAATATGAAGAACACAGAATCACCTTTGACGTATTCCTGACAAAAACATTTAATTATGAAAAAATAGACAACTCCAGAAGTAGACCATTCTGCAGGACAACTGCCTAGAATTGAAAAGTCAGTGTCTCTGGGAAACAATATTTAGAACAAGAGACTAAAGAGATCTAATCATCAATGTGATGCTGAATCTTGATTAGATTCTAGTTTAAAAATATTTTGAGGGAAAATTTTTATATACTTGATTACAAACTGGATCATAGAGAATACCACATTATGAAATTACTATGAATTTTCCTAGGCATGACAATATTATTGTGGTAACTTAGGAGAACATCTCTTTCTTAGGAGATGCATGCTGAAGTACTTAAGGGTGATCTGTCACGTTATCTGAAACTTTGGTTCAAATGCTTAAGGAAAAAATAAATGTAGATCTATAGCTAAAGCAAGTAGCAAAAGGTTAACAATGATTGAATCTAGGTGGAAAGTATTTGTTGCATTGTGTTACTCTTTCAAATTTTCTGTAAGATTTAACACTTTTTGTCATAAAAAGTATCAGATACACAAAAAAAAGAAATCAAAACAGCAATTACCAGTATTTCCTCCAACCCTACCAGTTTTAGTTACCTGACATCAACCATGGTTTGAAATATTAAAAGGAAAATTCCAGAAGTATACACTTAGTAAGTTTTAAATTGCACACTGTTTGGAGTAGCATCATGAAATCTTGCACCATCCCACTCTGTCCTACCCAGAACATGAATCACCCTTTTGTCTCATGTATCCACACTGTCTAGGCTATATTCTCACTAGTCACTTATTAGTTGCCTCAGTTATCCAATCTACTGTCATGGCATCCAGTGCTCATGTTCAAGGAATCCTTACTTTACTAAATAACTGCCCCAAAGCACAAGCATAGTGACAATGGCAATTCTGATATGCCAAAGGGAAGCTGTAAAGTGCTTCCTTTAAGCAAAAAGGTGAAAGTTCTCAAGTTAGTAAAAAAAAAAAAACATTGTATACTGAGATTGCTAAGATCTGCCATAAGAACAAGCTTTCTATCAGTGAAATTGTGAACAAAAAAGAAACTCATGTAAGTTTTGCTGTTGCACCTCAAGCTGCAAAAGTCCACAGTGCATGATCAGTGCTTTGTGAAGATGGAAAAGGCATTAAATCTGTGTGTGGAAGACCTAAACATGTTTCTATTGACAGCGATTGGCTTCAGGACCACCCATGGTTTCAGGCACCTGCTAGGGATCTTGGAACAGATCCCCTACAAATAAGGGAAGACTGCTGTACTGATGTTTTGGAAAATAATATGAGAGAAAGCCAAAGCTATGCTCAGAAGCAAATTAGTCTACGTTTATACTTGCCCTTATTAGAAAAGATAAATGAAAATATGTTTCCTAACATATACTTTAACCAAAGTATATTTGAAATAGACCTTTAGACGAACTTATAACAAAATTTTCTCAATGATTATAAGGAAATTAAGCCTTCACTCTGCTTCTATAATCCACTGGTACATGACCTTCTCAGGGCAGGACATGCAAAAACAGCACTAGGCTTCCATACGCCTACTGAAGGCTTCATGTTCTCTCTCTCCTTAAGCTCATGTAAGTGCTTTAGGATTTCTCTTTGTGAGTGCACTGGAGGATACTGGCACAATTCTCCATGAAAAGGATAAAAATGAGGCTGAAGTCATAATTAATAAATTGATCCAAAAATCATTCAGAAATGATGGGAAGAGAAATTAAGAGTACAAGACAGAGAAACAGTCACTGTATGTACTCTTGTTGCCATTTATTGTAAAAATTATGGATCTTTAGAAGAAAATTAACTTGAGAAACAAACCATACAGGACTTTCATCTAGATCATTTTTGTCTAATAACCGTTTGCTCATACCATATTTGGGAGAAATGAGTGCTTCAAATGAGAAATAGAATTTATAGTTATGTGCCACAAAAATGTTTTGGTCAAAGATGGACCACCTATATGGTGGTGGTCTCATAAGATTATAATGCTGATTTTGACTGTACTTTTTCTGTATTTAGATATGTTTAGATACGTAAATACTTAGCATCATGTTACTATTGCCTACCATATTCAGTATAGCAACATGCTGTACCATTTTGTAGCCTAGAAGCAATAGGCTATACCATTTAGTCTGGGTGTGTAGTAGACTATCTCATCTAGGTTGGTATAGTGTTGACCTAAAGAAAGAAATGAATGCAAAATTAATATAGAGAGTTTATCTGGGCCAAGGTCAAGGACCATAGCCTGGGACACACTTCCAAGTTGCCTTGGAAAGTGCTCCCTTCAGCCTTTCCTACCAGCATGGTTTTTTGTTTGTTTCTTTTTGTTTTTGTTTTCTGAGACAGTCTCTCTCTGTTGCCCAGGCTGGAGTACAATGGCACAATCTCGGCTCACTGCAACCTCTGTCTCCGGGGTTCAAGCAATTCTCCTGCCTCAGCCTCCTGAGTAGTTGCTGGGATTACAGGTGTGATCTACCACACCTGGCTAATTTTTGTATTTTTAGCAGAGATGGGGTTTCGCCAGGTTGGCAAGCTGGTTTTTAAAGGCAAAGGGGACAAGGAGTGGGCTGAGAGAAAGTTGTTTTACAGGAATTCTCCCTGGTTTACCGAAATAACATGGGTTAGTGATTGGTTGAACTACAGAGTATAAGTTATGGTGTCCAGCATATTGCATTTTATGGCACCTTGGAGTCAGTTAGTCCAGAGCCCACAAAACAAGTGACTTCAGGAGGTTATTATTTACCTCAAGGGGGAATAAGACGTGACAGCTGTTGCATTTCAGTGCCTCTCTGGGCCTGATCACTAAAGGGGGTTCACATTCCTAGATTAAGTATTTTTCTTTCTCAGAAAGTTCACTCTATGATGTTAGCACAATGACAAAATCACCTAATGACACATTTCTTAGAACATATCCCCATCATGAAGTAACACATGACCGTAAATGAACAGAACATACAACATAAGAAGTTTTTCTAGTGAGAAAAAGTATGATAAAAATAACAGCAAGAATTAATGGAGTCATTTGTTCAGTCACCTACATGCTGAAGATAAAGTGGTGAATAGGCATGTTTTCTGAACTAAAAAAGATTGTAACATAACCAATCAAAAGTAGAAGGCAGAGTTAGCATTAGATCGTGAATACTTAGGAATCAGATAAGGGCTTAACTAACTTCTACATGTCGTTGAGCCACAGGAATGTTCAAGGTGAACTAATATTTTCTTTAAAAAATAATAATGAGGCCAAGTGTAGTGGCTCACACCTGTAATCCCAGTACTTTGGGAGGCCAAGGCGAGCAGATCACCTGAGGTCAGGAGTTTGAGACCAGCCTGACCAATATAGTGAAACCCTGTTTCTACCAAAAATATAAAAAATTAGCCGTGGCAGGTGCCTGTAATCCCAGATACTCAGGAGACTGAGGTGGAAGAATCACTTGAACCCAGGAGGTGGAGGTCGCAGTGAACCGAGATCATGCCACTGCACTCCAGCCTGGGTGACAGAGTGAGACTTCATCTCAAAAAAGAAAAAAATAATAACAATAATGTATATGAGCAAAGGATTATCTACAAGACTGTTTATTGCAGTGGTATTTATAATAATTTATATATATATATATGTTTCTCATATATATATGAAATAACTTAAATGTTGGAATTATTCATATAATGGAATAGCATACATCCACTTGAAAAGTGTACTGTAGCTTTGTTGCATAAAAAAGGCTGCAGTGAGCTGAGATCATGCCATTTCACTTCAGCCCAGGCGACAACAGAGACTCCATCTCAAAAAAAAAAAAAAAAAAAAAGCAGTTCACAAAATAGTATGTACTTATATCAAATGTTTTCCAATTTGCAAACTACATCCTGCTATATGATACTTCCAATAACTCTGTGAAGTATTCTACCATCATCATTCTGTGGATGATAAAACTGGAGTCAGGAATCAAGTGATTTATCTGAATTCACATGGCCAGTAAATGTGAGATCCAGGACTTGTACTTAGAGCTTCTAACCTTAAATCACCTGACCTTTTCACTTTCTCACATTGCCTAAGGGGGAAAGCAAGAGTACATAATACTGTACTTACAGGGAACGATATTTCCATGAGAAAGTGGATAAAATGTCTTCTGAATTATAATTGTATTTTATATATCCCCAAATTATCCATGTATTCTCATGTTCAAATTTCAATGTAATTCTAATGTACACATTTTGCTGCATATTTGCTAGGCACATTCCAAGTCTCTCTAATATGTTACAGAAGTACTTACTCAGTAGGATATGTCCGGTGATTCACATCATAATGATTCACCACTCATTCAAAAGGCCATTTTTTAGAGTGAGGATATTATTCTTGTGAAATGATATCTTTAATTATATCTGTCAATGACTAATCTAAAAGCCCTAACTTGAGACTGCTTCTACATTAAGTTAGAATTGCACTTTCTCTTTCTGTCAATTCAATTTTATTTTCAACAAAAAGTCAAGCAGGAACACTTGCTGCTAAATGTCCCATTAGCATTCTCTGACCTTCTCCACAGTTGTGCTGAAGCTGTGAACCTGCTGTGGCCACTGAGATGCACAAAAGAAATGGAAAAAGGCACTTAATGTTCTGGAGTGGTCCAAAATGCCAAGGAGCAGTCAGAGCATAGAGGGAAAGGATGGGGAAAAAAAAAAAAAGACACTGCTGGACTATTAGAAATAAGAAAAGCAAGGTGCTGAAGATCTGGGACCACAAAAACATCTTTATGTAAAAAAAAAAAAAGACATTTCTGGGTGATTCTGTGACATAAATACATATATACAAATCACCCCTCCCTAAAAGAGACTATAACTTAAAAAAAATTATTCAACAAAAATAATTATGTAAAATCCAGGAAAATGTTTCAACCTTAACAACTACTAAACCCATATACCACTGTTCCTGAAATAATTATTCGATGTGATGACATAAAATGGAAGAAACTGGAGGGAAAAATTATATCCCTTAATTCGGAGAGACAGAGATCTAGAGATGGGAGCTAAGGGGAAAAAATGAGACACATCCACTTGGAGCCATTTTCCTCTTCCTATTTTCCCTCTGTCTAGAAACGATATTCTGGGCCCTGAGTGTGGATATGATTTGGCTGTGTTCCCATCCAAATCTCATCTTGAACTGTAGCTCCCATGATCCCCATGTGTCAAGACCAAATATATAATGTAGAAAATCAAATCAGTAATATGGAGGACAAACTTTGGAAGGTTTCTCAGACTACAGAGGAAAAGATCAAGAGGATGAAATGTCAAGAAAGGTGATAATATGGTTTGGCTTTGTGTCCCCGCCCAAATCTCATCTTGAATTGTAATCCCATAATCCCCACCTGTCGTGGGAGGGACCCAGTGGGAGGTAACTGAATCATGGGGGTGGTTTCTCCCATGCTATTCTTGTGATAGTACATTTTCACAAGAGTTGATGGTTTTATAAGGGGTTTCTCCCTTCACTCAGTTCTCATTCTTCTCTCTCCTGCTGCCATGTAAAGGATGTGTTGCTTCCCTTTCTGCCATGATTGTAAGTTTCCTGAGACCTCCCAAGCCGTGCAGAACTGTAAGTCAATTAAACCTCTTTTCTTTATAAATTACCCAGTCTCAGGTATTTCTTCATAGCAGCATGGGCATGAACTAATAAAGGTGACAAATGTGATCACTGGTATTAAGAAGTTCAACGTTTAAAGAAAAGAACAAATAGAACACAAGAGTATTCAGAGACATAGCAGAAAACAGCTTTTATAATTCTGAATCTACCAATTCAGGCAAATCTACTGAGGAGATATCTCAACTTAACCATACTCTGCAGATGTTTTAAAATTTAGTCAGGAGAAGAATTCTACAACTACTCAAAGGGGAAAAAGTGGATTCATTACTACTTGCTATGGTTTAAATGTTTGTGTCTCCCCAAAATTCATATGTTGAAATTCTAACTCCTAGGGTAATAGCATTAGGAGACAGGGCCTTTGGGGGTGAGTAGGTCATGAGGGCAGAGTCTTCATGGTTGGGATTAGTGCCTTTATAATAGAGACCCCAGAAAGCTAGCTCATCCCTTCCACCACATAAAGATACAGCAAGAAGGCACCATCTATGAATCAGGAAATGAGCCCTCAACAGATACCTCCCAAGTTGCCAGCACCTTGATCTCAGGCTTCCCAGCCATTAGAACTGTAAGAAATCAATTTCTGTTGTTTATAAGTCACCTGGTCTGTGGTATCTTATTATAGCAGCCCAAATGGACAAAGACACTGCTGGTCAAAATCCTTCAGCATGCTGGTCCTGGTGGCACATACCTGTAGTCCCGGCTACTCAGGAGGCTGCAATGGGAGTGATTGCTTGAGCCCAAAAATTCAAGGCCAGCCTGGGCACACAGCAAGACCTCATCTCTAAAAGAAATTTTGTTTTTTGTACACCTTCTCACTCTGTCATCCAGGCTGGAGTGCAGTGGTGTGATCATGGCTCGCTGCAGTCTTGACCTCCCTGGGCTAAGGTGATCCTCATACCTCAACTTCCTAAGTAGCTGGGACTACAGGCACACACCACCACACCCAGCTAATTTTTGTATTTTTTGTAGAGACAGGGTTTTGCTATGTTGCCCAGACTGGTCTTGAAGTCCTGAGCTCAAGTGATCTGCCTGCCTCAGCCTCCCAAAGTGTGTGAATTACAGGCGTGACCTGTGCACCAGCACAATTACAGCTACCCAGCCTAAAACTATTTTTTTATTTTTAATTTTTTTTTAATCCTTCAGCTGCAAGTGAAAGAAACTCAACTCAAATTAGCTTAAGAAATGTTTTGATTCAAAAAATTAGTTGGGCATGATGGTACATACCTGTAATCCCAGCTACTCGGGAGGTTAAGGCAGGAGAATTGCTTGAACCCAGGAGGTGGAGGTTGCAGTGGGCCGAGATCACATCACTGCACTCCAACCTGGGCAACAGAGCAAGACTCTGTCTCAAAAAAAAGGAATGTTTTGGTTCATGTAATCTGGGAAGTCTAGGATGAATTTTGCTTCAGAGCCAGCTGAATCTAGGCTTCAAATGATATCTTCAGGGCTGTCTTTCTCTTTCCATTTCTCAGTTTTGTGTGCCTCTACTTACCTTCATATCCATGTTCAAATTCTCCATATTCTCCCTCTCTCTCTTGCTTTCATTCTTGCTCTCCCCATCCCCTCTCTCAATATAGCTATTAGTAACCGCAGATTCACATTCCCTCAATTACCAAACCCAACAGAAATAATCCTTCCTCCAACTCCTTGTATCAACCCCAGGGAAGATTCTGGCTGGCCCCAGCTGAGTCAGATTCCATCCAAGAAGCAGTCAGTATCTCCAGTGATTGCAGTGCTTTGATTGATCAGCCTGCATTATGTGCACACCCTGTGGGAGTGCAGAGGGCGTGGGGGCCCACAGGGCATCATTCTTGACAGGCTCAACAGGACCATGTAGATTTTCCCTAAGGAACCAGAAGAACTGGGTAGGGAAAAAAATAACTATCACAGTCCACTAGAGTACAAGGAAAGCTCAGTCTGGCCGCAGATACTAGTCCACAATAGTAAGTGCTGTGCAGCAACGCTTTTCTGAGTTTTTTGGGGAAAAGACAGTAAAAGAAATCTGTATGGGCAACACAATACATGTGAAAGTAACAGAAAAGCATTCTCAGGTATGCAAAGACCCCAAAATGATGTTTCCTAAAAAAAAATACTCAAAGAAGAACTCCAAATAAATAAGAGATGGTAAAAATAGACAGCTAATGAACAATAATTGTGGGTATTAACCCAGCAAAATATAACCAAAGCTTCACTTGTTTCTCACTCTTAAACATTTTCAGTTTAGAGAAAATAGATCCAGAATGGGGCCAAAGAACAAGCATGGAACAAGGAAGGCAGAGGGCAGGATGAATAGATCACAGCAAAGAGTAAGCTATGAGAACACAAGATTTAAGGACATGATGGCTCATGCTTGTAGTTTCAGCTACTCTGGAGGCTGCAGAAGGAGGATCACATGAGCCCAGGAGTTCTTGGGCAACATAGCAAGAACCAATCTCTAAAACTAAAATAAAATAAATAAATAAGATTTAAGAGATTTTGGTATGATGATGATGAAGCTAAGGCATAACCCTGAAAATGGGTGGTTGAGACTCATTCAAGTTTAAAATGTCAAAGAATTGTGAGGATAGGGTCTTGGGATATTGTCCCATGAATATGGTATTTGCTCAGATGATACAAGGAGTCTGGATGGAGAGAAGACTAGCCCGAGTAACAGAGTAGTCCATGAATATGGTCATAGGACTCAGTCATGGATGACATGCATGATCTGAACTTAGAAAATAGTTTACCTGGATAGAATGAATTTCACAAGAAGGTCATTTTCCTGTGCAACTGGAAGAGCAATGGGTTGCCAATGCAATGGGATCAGGGAGGATGTTGATCTCAGTAGCAGCTGAGACCTGGGTGAAGGAGCAGCTTCTTGAGAAGGCTACAGGGGAAGGGATTGCTCCTTGAATGAGAGCATCATTTCAGTTAAGGCAGGAGGTGGAAAGATCATTCAGAAATGAAATAAAAGGGCTGGGTGTGGTGGCTCTGCCTATAATCCCAGCACTTTGGGAGGCCAAGGTGGGCGGATCATGAGGTCAGGAGATCAAAACCATCCTGGCCATGGTGAAATCCCGTCTCTACTAAAATACAAAAAAAATAGCCAGACATGGTGGCACACGCCTGTAGTCCCAGCTACTCAGGAGGCTAAGACAGGGGAATTGCTTGAATCCGGGAGTCAGAGGTTGCAGTGAGCTGAGATCGTGCCACTGCACTCCAGCCTGGCAAAAGAGTAAGACTCCGTCTCAAAAAAAAAAAAAAAAGAAAAGAAAAGAAATAAAGAGATAACAGTTTGTTTAGCATGGAGTGAATGTGCCAAAGGCCACAGAGCAGACGTTTGGAAGGAGGAGAGTAGTGTGGATTTGCATCAAGGAAGAGCACTATAGCATGATACAAGAATGCAAGCAAGTATGGAAATGATTAGATGACAAGAAAGGCTTGCATTTGAGGGTAGCCAGGGTTGGAAAGGATGAAAAGCTGGTAGGATTCAAACTCTGCTATCAGTGTGTTTTTGGGCAGGCTGACAATAAACAGCTTGCTGAAGTCAGCAGGTTTGTCTCCCATTCCTTCCTCCAGCTATTACCTCCAGTAAAATATTATTGGCCTAGGACAGAGCATGCCCATTAGAGCCAACAGTAGCAATACAGAGCCCTCTTGTTTTCATGTCCTAATCCAGAGGTCATTACTCGGTCTTAAAATAGGGAGCTGGTCCTGCTCTCAATCTTGATGTTTTTCCTCACTCCTGCCAATCATATTTTTCATTTTCCAAGAAGCAGCCTTTTGAGAGGTTGTGTTGATCCCTTGTATTCTACCATAGTGATCAGGCAAACAACCATGAGGATCTTGCTCCAGCTTCACCCCACAGCCCCAGTTCTCAAAAAGCTGAGAGCGTCCTGTGCCAGGGGTTTCACGTTCCTGTACAAAGTAATTTTCATTCATAGAGTTCATTCAGAGTTGATATGTCTCACACAGTCTACTTATTTTGCTGAAAGGATTCTCATACTGCATTTTATTTGTTTAAATACTAAAACTTTATCAGATAAAATATTGCATTGAAAAAGCATAATTTGAAACTAGACAATTTTCTGTACTGTTATGTACTATTAAGAAAATCCGAAGAATTGTAAACACCATACACATCTCATTAAACTTGGAAAATCAAGACTGTCAAAAAGACAGTGTTTGGCACAACACTCAAGTGTTGGCAAGGATGTGGAGAAATTAGAACTGTCATACATTGCTGGTAGGAAAGGAAAGAGATGCAGTCACTTTAAAAACAGTTTGGTAGTTTCTTAACATAGAGTTACCATATGACCCAGCAGTTCCACTCCTAGGCATATAATCAAGAGAAACTTGTACACAAATGTTCATAGCAACATTATTCATAATAGGCAAAAACGGAAATAATCCTAATGTCCATCAACTGATGCTAGATAAATAAAATGTGATCAATCCATAGAGTGGAATATTATTTGGCAATAAAAAGTATGAAGTACTGATACCTGCTACAACGTGAATGAACTTTGAAAACATTATGCTAAGTGAAAGAAATAAGACACAAAAGACCACTTATCATGTGATTCCATTTATGTTAAATGTCCAGACTAGAAAAATCTATAGGCAAATTTCCAGAATAGCAAGTGCATCTGTTGTACACTTTAAATGGGTGGATTTTATGAAATATTAATTATATCTCAAAAAAATTTTTAAGTATCAGAAATGGATTCTATAAGTATTGTATCATAGGTCTAGCATATGGTAGACATCTGTTTTAGTTAGTTTGTGTTGCTATAAAGGAATACCTGAAGCTGGGAAATTTATAAAGAAAAGAGGTTTGTTTGGCTCAGAGTTCTGCAGGCTGTGCAAGCAGCACAGCACTGACATCTGCATCTGGCGAGGGCCTCAGGCGGCTTCCACTCATGGCAGAAGGAGAAGGGGAGCTGGTGTGCTGAGATCACCTGCTGAGAAAGGAGGCAAGAGCGAGGGGGAAGATGCCAGGCTCTTTCTAACAACCAGCTCCTGAGGGAACTTTCTTAGAAACTAATAGAGCAAGAACTCATTCATTACCTTAAGGAAGACTCTAAGTCTTTCATGAGAGATCCACCCCCATGACCCAAACACCTCCCACCAAGCCCTGCCTCCAACATTAGGGATCAAATTTCAATATAAGACTTGGTGGGGCTGGCCAGCATGGTGGTTCATGCCTATAATCCCAGCACTTTGGGAGGCCGAGGTGGGCGGATCATGAGGTCAGGAGTTCAAGACCAGCCTGACCAACATGGTGAAACCCTATCTCTACTAAAAATACAAAAATTAGCTGGGCATGGTGGTGCGTGCTGTAATCCCAACTACTTGGGTGGTTGAGACAAGAGAATCTTTTGAACCTGGGAGGTGGGGTTGCAGTAAACTGGGATCATGCCACTGCCTTCCAACCTGGGCGACAGAGTGAGACTCTATCTCAAAAAAAAAAATTAGTTTTTGTGAAACTGTTTTCTCTGTAAATAATCGGTTTCTTTACTCATTCTGAAATGTGTTTATTGTCTATAATAGTAACCCAGTGATGTCCCGGTGTTCTGCAGAGGAAAATGCATGTAGAGCAGCAGCCAGGACAGATCAGTTAAAAGCTAAATAGGAAACATTCTGAGAATTGTAACGGGTCAGAAATGGGATAATTAGATATTATTAAACATCTCTATCTTGTGTTTACTGGATGTCTTCATAACAGTCTGCACAATTGACAAATTCCTTCTAAAACGAAGAACAAACAAAAAAACTTCTTCCTTTTATTCTGGAACACAGCAACTCACTTATCCCACCCTATTGCACTTAATGGGTCTCTTTCTTTTTAATTTGCTTCTCATTCTCTAAATTTCTTCTGGCTATACCTATATTCTTTGCCAGCATTTAAATCCTCACTCTGCTGTATACAGACTATGCAAACTAGCTACTATGCTTAACCTCAGTGAGCCTCAGTTTCCCCATCTATAAAATGGGGCTAATAGTAGCACTCACTTCATTATGTCATAAAGATTAACAACACAAGTAAAGTACGATCTTAGGCAGTGCTGGGCCTATCATAGACTCCTCGTATTTTCTTCTTTCTACCTGTTATCACCCTCAGATACCTCATCTCCGTCATAGCTTTGGCAGTCACTGCATTTGAATGTTGACATATGCAATCTTGGCATCTCTACCTGGGCTCCACTCTTGCATCTTCAACTCATAGTGGGCATTTCTCTCTGACAATTCAGCTTCTCCTTAACATCAGTATGTCTGAAATCAATCTTATCATCTTATTCTCCCTAAAAAGAAAAGGCTAAAAAAATGGTTGGCAGTTCTTCAAAAACTTAAATGTAGAGTTACTATATGACCCAGCAATTCCAATCACAGGTTTATGCCCTGTGGATATATTAATACATATACATACAAATGAAAACCTATGTCCATACTAAAACTTATACATGAATATTCATAGCTACATTATCCATAATAGGCCAAAAATGGAAACAACCCAAATGCCAATGACTTGATGAATGAATAAATGAAATGTGGTGAATTTGTACAATGGAATGACAGTCAGCCAAATAAAGGAATGGAATACTGAAACATGCTACAACATAGATGAACCCTGAAAAAATGCTAAGTGAAAGAAGCTAGACACAAAGTCCAAGTATCGTATGGTTCAATTTATATGAAATATCCAGATTAGGCAAATCCATAGAGACAGAAAATAGGTTAGTGGGTACCAGAAAAAGGGGAGATGGAGGAATCAGGACATGACAGTTAATGGGTACAGAGTTTCTTTTTGGGGTGCTGGAAACATTCTGGAGTTAGCGCTGATAGTTGCATAACATTGTGAATATACTAAAACCACCAAAATGCACACTTTAAAAAGGTTAAAACGCTAAATTTTATGTTATGTGGATTTAATCTCAATTTTTAAAAAGAAGAAGAAAAGCAACCTCTGTAGATAGCGAGTGACACTTGTCCATGGAAGCGAGGGGAAATGGAGCCAGAGCTGCAGAAGGGCATCTCTGATCTCCAGGAAACCAAGACATTCACTAATAGCACCAGAGCAAGGCCCCAGAGGGATCTTGCTATGCTCACTTCCAAGAAGCAATCAGAATCTGACTCCCAAAGCTCAACCAAATGGGTCATTATACAGCTTTGCTGAAATAGCTGCAAATGTAGACCTAAAAACCAGGAAAGAGGATAAAGACTGGAGGGTGAAAATAGCCAAAGGAAGGACTTGAAGTGGAAACGAAGTTCCTCAGGGGACAAATTTATTATATTCTCTATTGTCAGATTGAACTGGAAGGGCAATAAATCATATGCTCTGAATGTATTTAATATTCTCAATATATTTTCTGTTTATGTCATTCTTTCTCCCTGGTATTTCTTCTTTAATCAACTTTTGACCAACAAGGCAAATAGACTTAACAATATTTGGCAAATAAAGCAAAATCGGCCCTTACAAAGACTCAACTTAAAGTCAGGTTGTTTGAAAGTAGCCTGTCAGATGACCTGATTAAAGGCGATGAGAATATATCAGGGGGTTTTCAAGACATTCTGTATCTGCCTCTATCAAAATTTTATTAACCTTCTGTTTTGGAAAAGTTCCCATGAAAAGGACCTAGGAGAAAAACATTCCCAAATAATCCCCCTCAGAATGCAGAACAGATCTTAATAGCCACTAACTGAAGGAGTCCGTGTGTTCCCACAGATGGCTGTGAAAAATGAATCATGCCTATCAATTCAAGAAAACGGAAAGAAAAGAACAAGAAGTATAGAACTTCAAGATTTAGGCAGTCCTATTCAGGGTCTCATGAATGACCAAAGTAAAAAATCTGGAGTTAGTTTGCTCTTCTCAAGTTATTTTCCCACAACCTCAATTTCTATAATGAAGTGTTTCCAAAAGGGCAGACACTGCCTTCTGATCCTCTGTTGTATTCCACATAATTTGAAAATGATGGAGAAAAGCTAATGCATCCTACCTGGTTGTATTAATTTGCTGGAGATGCCTTAGCAAAGTACCACAAACGATGTGGCTTAAACAACAGAAATGTATTGTCTCACTGTTCTGAAGCTGGAAGTCTGAAATCAAGGTGCCAGCAGGCTTCATTCCTTCTGAGGGAGGTGAAGGAAGGATCTGTTCCAGGTCTCTCTCCCTGGCTTGTAGATGGCTTTCTTCCTTGTCTCTCTTCACATCATCTTCTATTTGTTGTTATGTCATTACGTCCAAATGTGTTCAAATATCTGTTATCTGTATTCAAATTTCCCATTTTTATAAGGACAGTAGTCATATTGGATTAGAGTCCACCCTAATCTCATTTTAACTTGAATATTTACATGGCCTTATATGGAGATAAAGATCCTATCTTCATATAAGGTCACATTCTGAGGTACTGAAAGTTAAGACATCTACATATTTTGATGAGGTGGAGGAAGGGACACAGTTCAACCTATATCACTAGTCTATGCAACTTAAAGAAGAGGTGAGGAAGAAGCCCTTTCTCTTAACATCTGGGAAAACCTCTTTCAGGGATGAATCTAGAGGAGTTTGTTTCTGGGCCAACCAGGAAAGAATGGGGCCAGGGGCTTTAACATAGTTCAGGAAGAAGTATGTGCAGAAAACTGAAGATTAAATGATGTGTGGAATCACCAAGAGTCTTGAGGACAAAGCCACAATCAGATGACCTGGAATCTGGCCAAAATGACTTACACAGGCAAAATTCAGAATCTATGTGTTTGGCGTACATCACAGATGCTCAGCAAGAATTGAAATGAAAAGAAGTGCAGAGGACCAAGCTGGGCACAAATGCAAGATGGATTATATCATCTAGGAAGTCTCCATTGTAAGCAACGGAAACTGACTCTGGCTGATTTTTAATAGAAAAATGAATTAATTGAGAGGATATTGGAAATATAAGGAAACTTTTGGAGTTGAATGATACTTTTATTGTCTTGCTTGTGGTGGTGGTTTTACAGGTATATAATGTATGTCAAAATTTATCAAATTGGATAATTCAATATAGGAGGTATTGTATGTTCATTATATTTCAATAAAACTGCTTTAAAAAAAGATGTTGGAACCTTATGTTACACTGATGCTGAGAGTGTAAATTGGCACAGTCACTTTGGAAAGCTCTTTGGCAGTGTATATGAAAGCTGAGCAAATGCTATCTTCTATAATCTACCATTTCCACTTCTAAGTAACCACCCAATAGAAATGCCCACAAATCTTTAACAAAAAATGTGTACAACAATATTCACAATAGCACTATTCATATTAATAAAATGTAAACTGCCTAGATGCTTATCAACAATATGATGATATGTATAAAGGGTTAAACTCTGTAGGCCTGGGCTACTCAAACCCCATACATTCCCAGGATTTTCAGCAATGGCCTTTGGCCTGATTCCTGGGATAAGGTCTCTGAGCCCTTGGACCATCCTGCCTGAAAAGAGTATCTTTTTATGACTAATGCCTTGGGCTATGCCAGCTGGTTAACACAAACAAAATGCCTGTTTTTGCATGCTTGAGGCTTTAGGCCTTGCTGTACCCATTTGCCCTATGGGAGCTGGAGACTGAGTAGTTCAGTCTCCAATAAGTATTCTGGATGCCAAGGCTCAAGTAGCTTCCCTAGTTGGCAACACTTTGCATGTGCTGTCACATACCATTGCTGAAAAAATTAAGCCCTATCTGTGTGACTCAACTGGGTGATGACAACTAGAAGCTTGTGCCTGATTTCTCCTGGACTCAACCCTGTGCACCTTTTCCCTTTGCTAATTTTAATCCGTATCCTTTTACTGCAATAAATCTTAAGCAAGAGTGTAACAGCTTTTCTGAGTTCTGTGAGTCTTCCCAACAAATCATTGAGCCTGAGGGTGGTCTTGAGAACCCCCAACACAAATGCGTAAATATTATAGTATATTTATAGAATGGAATACTTTGCTATACTAGTAAGAGTGAATGAGATACAACTACATAAAACAATATGGATAAATTTCACAATCACAATGTTGGACCTATACAACAAATGTGGTATGATTCTATTTGTGTAAAGAAGAAAAACAAGACAAGTAGAATTAATCGATGATGCTAGGGGTCCGGACTGTGATTATCCCTGAATAGCAGACGGTAGTGACTAGAGGGGGAATGAGGAAGATTTTAGGATGTTGGTAATATTCTGTTTCTTGATCTGAGCACTGGTTATAAAATTCACCCAGTTGGCTGGGTGCAGTGGCTCACTCCTGTAATCCCAGCACTTTGGGAGGCTGAGGTGGGCGGATCACAAGGTCAAGAGATCGAGACCATCCTGGCCAACATGGTGAAACCCCATCTCTACTAAAAAAATATAAAAATTAGCTGGGCATGGTGGTGCGTGCCTGTAGTCCCAGCTACTCGGGAGGCTGAGGCAGGAGAATTGCTTGAACCCGGGAAGTGGAGGTTGCAGTGAGCCGAGATTGTGCCACTGCACTCCAGCCTGGTGCCTGGCGACAGAGCGAGACTCTGTCTCAAAAAACAATAAAACAAAACAAAACAAACAAAAAAAAATGCACTCAGTTTGTAAAAAATAGTTACTTACGTGCGTGTTTTTCTGTATGTATGCTGTACTTTAACAACGCAAAATATAAAGGATACTGGATGGCACACAGAATCTCTAGAAAAACACCCAGACTGCCAGGTGACACGGCTGGAAAAGAGCCCCAAATCTCACCACAGAATAGACTTAATGAAAATTCCACTTCTGCACTGCTGGGCCATTATTACTATGGCCACCAATAATGTTGCCTCTGAAGTGAATGGAGCTGCTCTCACTGCCATGCTGCTTCCTGTCTCTAGAATAAACTCAGTGTGGTCTCTGCTTCTTCCCTGACTTGCTTCTTTGCAGTTTCTATGATGGAAGACAAGCTCTGCCTGATTAGAAGAAATTGTAGATGCTGGGTAGTCAAAAGAATGAGAAATGTCCACTAAAGTTTATTGTATCTAGAGATCTAAGTAGGATGTTTAAAATATTTATTGAGCCTCAACTATATGTTGGACATCAAGTTAGAGGCCTTTACCTATATAAAAACTCTTGATCCTGAGAACTGCTCTGTGAGAGAGCATAGACACCAGAAAGACCTTAGAGATATACTCAAGGTCTTCCTTGAGCATTTAGCTGGGTATACATATCTGTGTATATATAATCTGCAAACTACCTAAGGCTGGGAAAGAAACATTCAAAAGAAGTAGAGAATAACAGTGCCTGGTTAACATGAAGTCAGGAGTGGTATCTGTTCTTAAGCCAGATGGGGAAAAACTCAGAATTCCTGGTGCATTGGGTAGAAAACTCAGGAAGATTTTACCTTGCTAACAGGAAATAATTAGCTCTAGTTGAATACAGCTAAGAAATCATAAATCATGGATGTGTACACCTAACACATCATAAAAGTAAGACCCCCAAAAAGATCAAACCATATCTAAGTAACTTAACAAACATTTCAGAATGAAATTTAAGAATATTTATAACAACACAAAAATATTCCACACTCAAAAGGTAAAATTTATAATGTCTGACATCCAAACAAAAATTACCAGACATACAAAGAAGAAAAACATGACTCATAATAAGGAAAACAATTAGTCAATTGAAACTAACCCAGAACCAACACAGATGTGATAATCAGAAGATGAAGACATTACAACAGCTATTATAACTGTATTTCATATGTTCAAAATGTTAAATAAAGACATGAAAATATAAGAAAAGACTCAAGTAGAACCCCTGGAAATAAAAACCAAAATGACCAAGATGAAAATTACACTGGACGAAAAAATTAATGGCAGGTTAGACATAGCAGAAAAAAGGATTCATGAATTGAAGAAATGAACAACAGAAGGTATACAAAGTGAAACATCAGGAAAAAGAATACAAAAATTGCTGGGCTTAGTGGCTCATGCCTGTAATTCCAGCACTTTGGGAGGCTGAGGTGGTTGGATCACTTGAGGTCAGCAGTTCGAGACCAGCCTGGCCAACATAGTGAAACCCAGTCTCTACTAAAAATATAAATGTAGCCAGGCATGATGGTACACGCCTGTAATCCCAGCTACTTGGGACGCTGAGGCAGGAGAATTGCTTGAATTCGGGAGGCGGAGGTTGCAGCGAGCCAAGATCACACCACTGCACTTCAGCCTGGGTGACAGAGAGAGACTCTATCTCTAATAATAATAATAATAATAAGCTATGAGACAACTTTAAGTGGCCGAAGATACATGTTATTGAGGACTCCTAAAGAGAGGGCAGAAGAAATGTTTGAGTAAATAATGGCCAAAATATTTTATACTTGATTGAAACAATAAACCTTAAATAAATCTTAAAAATAAGATTTGTTTTTAATAAACAATAAATGAATTTATTGTTCAGTGAAAACAAGCACAAGAAACATAACATAGAAGACACCAAGACATATAATCAGATTGCTCAAAACCAATAATGAAGAGCAAAATCTTAAATGATTTGGAGTGGAAAGAGAGTACTTCAGAGTTACTAGACAGATCAGGAACTGTGTTCCAGAAATTATAAATGTGTATTATCTTTTTACATATTTTTTAGAACCACACACACTCTAGAAATACTGGGTTAGATTAGCAACAGCTGGAAAGCAAAGAGACAAGTTAGGAGGGTATTAAGGAGTACCATGAAAGTTTAGTGAATCTGAACTGGGGTTGTGAAGTAGCAATGGAATGTAGGAAACATTTAAAAATTAAAACTGACAGCACTTGGAGACTGTATGAGAAGGTAAAAAATAGTACTTGCTTGTAGCTGATCAATAATATCAAAATTCATTGATCTAAGGGTGAAGATAATGATTTAATTTTGTACATGCTGAGGTACATATAGGTTATTTGGGGAAAGATCTCTGGTATTCAGATACAGGTTTGGGAGTCATTAACACATAAACGGAAGGTTCCCAAGTCCTCCAGCCTTCTTATGACATCTTTACCTATAATATATCCAAATAGAACAACCTGAATTCCAATTCCATGCATGTAAATGCAAGAAATCTGGGCCTACTAAGTATTCCTAGTGCAAGGTGGGAAAAGAGTCTAGGACCCAGACTTCTGAAGGAGGCACTGGCCAGCTGGTACTCCTGTGTCTGAACTCAGAGGAGAGGAGGAGGGTCCAAGGGGGTGAAACCCAGATCTTTGAGGAGAAAAGACTGGTTGGGAGTGGTAGAAAAACTGCAAGCTGGATTCAGCTTCTCCTACTGAATGCTGCTGCCGAAGTCCAGGTGCTGGAGTGAAAAAAGTGTTGCTTAAGTGATTGTCAACAACAGGAAGCAAAACTAAAAAAAAAAAAAGGGAATAAGTCCTCTCTTATTCCTTCAAACTTTCAGTTTCTTTCCTTTGGCAAAGGCTAATGGGGAACAGCTGGCAAAGTAGAAAAGTGTGTAGAATCCCAGCGTTGCTAAGTAGAGAACAGAATTTTGAGTTTGGAGTAGAAAGACAATAATTTAATAATTGGCATACTCCTCTTAGTGGAGGACACTGTCTTTTTCTGGCTCTGATAAGGAATTATGCTTCCAAGGAATGGTTGTCTTAAGTCTAGCTTGGTGGTCACATGGAGCTGGCTGTGCTTTCAGAAGGAAAGGTGGAGCATGACTTCTGTCACAGTGACCCCTCCTTTTCTAAAAACATGGTGAACTGTGGGTTTGAGAAGAGAGAAGCTAAGCTAGGACAACACTGAAAAGTTGGTGTCCTATAAAAGTCTTTAAAAATGTGTTCTTTAGCACTTGCATGTTTAAAATTAGCAAAATGAAATCTTCATTCAGTTCTTCTAGCCAATCTGATGCATTTCACATTTCAAATGGTAGTCTCTGCATTACATCTGCCTCAATCAATTGCAAAAAGCCCAGCCACAGACTGGAAGAAACTCAAGCGGTCTGGCAATATTAGCTGCCAAATAAAGACACCTGTTACAAGGCTGCCTCTTTGCAAAACAAAGGAAGTAACTCCTAATAAGGACAGAAGTGTAAGAAACAATGCAGATGGAAGTTGAAAGTTGGACACCTGCTATTAAGTGGGGGTGGGGCAGTCAGTTTTTATATAAGATATGCCTGGTAGGAAGTCATGAAAAACACTTGGGGAAAAATTCATGGGAAGGAGAAGACCTTGACACACTCTTGGAAAACAGACTCGTTTATGCATTTGTAGCCACATGAATGAAGGAGACGCAACCCACGCTGTCATTTTGAGCTACTTTTCCAATTCTGCAGAACAGTGACAATAATAGCACTTCTGTTGCCCTATACCCGTCTTCAACCTTATATTCTTTTGGAGCTTGACAAGCTCGGAGTTTAAAACATTGTTTTCATTGTGGAGCGCCTCAGAATCATAAGGTGTGAGATCTAGACAGGACCTTGGAGCAGAAGAAATCATAAAGAGCTAAAAGGAATTCCGTAGCAATAAAAATGTTATAACTATAAACAAAGGCTTCTGGGGATGTAGAGTAATATGTAAGTGTTTGAAAACTAATATTGAGAAAGGGAGGATTGTTTAAAATAGTTTAAGGAAATAACTTTAAAAGTTTTAAAATAAAGCAACTGTGAATTAGAATGTGGATACATTTTAATGCTGAAGATAGAGAGTAATAGAGACTTTATTCATTTTGATGAGATGTTTTACACAATTAATACATGACTCTTTCATCCAGGGAACTGAAGCATGATATAAATATATTTTAAGTAGATAATATTAGTGAAAATTTTATAAAGATGTGGATTCGTCACATTTAGGAAAGAGAGAGCAATTTAGGTATAAACAGATATTGTTCTAGCCATAATTAATGAGCCTAAAAATGAGCTATTACCACCACCACCAGGAGCCTTCATCCTAAGACAACTTGACTCATCAAATCAACACATTGTTATACAGTATATTGTTCATAGGTCAACCACTGCACAAATTATTCAGTGATTCTGGATGCTTAGCATTTATTGACTACCTATGTGCTAATTAATCTCTTTCACAAAATTGTCTTATTTTGATCTTTAAATGAAGATATTTTATGGCTTTTTTTTTTTTTTTTTTTTGAGATGGAGTCTCACTCTGTCACCCAGGCTGGAGTACAATGGTGTGATCTCGGCTCACCGCAACATCCACCTCTCAGGTTCAAAAGATTCTCCTGTCTCAGCCTCTTGAGTAGCTGGGATTACAGGAGCATGCCACTAATTTTTGTATTTTTAGTAGAGACGGGGTTTCACCATGTTGGCCAGGCTGGTCACGAACTCCTGACCTCAAGTGATCCACCTGCCTCGGCCTCCCAAACTGTTGGGATTACAGGCGTTAGCCACCGTTTCCACGGCATTGATTTTACATGCTGAGTAACGGTAGACTCAAGTAAACAATGTAACGGAATTTGGTTTGAGGTTAAAGACCAGAACTATGCAGGAAGGAAACAGTGACTCTCAGTATTGGGAAGCATAGGCTCTATGTGTTGTGGGGATGAGGAGGACCTGATCACGTATGTGTTACTTCAGCCACAGTAATCCAGACCTTAGTCACAAGAGTTTTTAGAAAGAAAGAATGACATGAAAAAAAAACTTGTCAGTTGATTTGCTTTTCAGCTTAGTTCACTTTGTAAGCACATATATTAAATAGCAGGCACTCTGCGGGGAGGTGAAAGGAGGTATGATACAGCTGTCAAGGCAGTGATACATAATGGCTAAGAATTTAGGATTTGCAGTCAGATAGAAATGGTTGGAATCTTAAGTGGGTCATTAACTTGCTAAGCGCTCTCAAGCAAGTAAATCGACTTCTTTAAGACTTATTTCTACTTTGCAGGATGCAGGTCCAAGCAAAACTCAAAACACAGTGTTCAGCACATAGTAAGCATCAACAAATGATTATTAATAATATTAAATATGAATATTTATAATATTTAGTAATAATTTAGTTATTTGAGCCCTGGGAGCTTGTAATCTAGTTTGGATACAGAAGTTGGCATACCTCTTTATAAAGTGAACAGTATTATAATGGAGGTTCCGATAAAAAACAGTGAGAGCTATTTGTTTCTAGCAGGAGAGTTGAAGAGATTGGGGAAAGTTTTATAAACAATATAACTCCTGAACTATTAAGAAAAGTTAATTTCTAAATAGTAGATTATCTTCTAAGTAATCTCTAAGTTTGTACCTGTGATGATAACACAAGAATAGACAAATCAAGCATCTGAAAATAGATTCCAGTTGTTATGAACTAAATTGTGTCCCTCCCTAAATTTACGTGTTGAAGTCATAAACTGCTGTACCTCAGAATGTGATGTTATTTGGAGACAGTGTTTTTATTTGGAGATGGGAAGTCCGTGGGAATACACAAGGTGAAGCTGGCCATCTACAAGCCAAAGAGAGAGGCCTCAGAAGAAACCAATCCTGCCAACACCTTGATCTTGGTCTGCTAGCCTCCAGGACTAAGAGACAAAAACTTCTATTGTTTAAGCAACTCAGTCTGCAATACTTTGTTATGTCAGGCCTAGAAAACTAATATACAAGTATATACTAGACATGAATAGATGATAAATGTGGAATTATAATTCTGTGGAGAATGAATATGGGGCTAGGAAAATTGCCTATCCACTTGTAAGAAAGTAGAATCAATCTCTACTTCATATCATACACAAAAATAAATTTTGAATGGTGTTAGATAACTAAGTGTAAAAGACAAGACATATTAGAAAATATGGAGAAACGCAGGGTGTGGTGGCTGAGGCAGCCCTTTGGGAGGCTTAGGAGGGGGTGGATCATCTGAAGTTAGGAGTTTGAGACCAGCCTGACCAGTATGGTGAAACCCCCTCTCTACTAAAAATACAAAATTTAGCCAGGCTGTAATGGCGTACACCTATAGTAATCCCAGCTACTCAGGAGGTTGAGGTGAGAGAATCGCTAGAACCTGGGAGGTGGAGGCTGCAGTGAGCCGAGATTGTTCCCTGGCTTCTACATTGTTAACACTTGTATTAAGTGTCGGGGTCAAAACAGCAACTGAGATGAACAAGATTCCTGCCCTCATGGAGCTTATGTTCCAGTAGACGAGACCAAAAAAAAAAAAAAAAGAGAGTAAACAAATGAAATTTAATACTAGCAAATCGTGATGAGTATTAATGGAAGAAACTCATGTAACATTAAAGTTGAAGTTTAAACTAAGGCTCTGAGATAGTGTTGATTTTGCATTCCGAAAGGGGTACTAGCTGAACTCTTGCTAATTAAAGTAAGGTACACGGAACATCAACATCATTCTCGAACTTGTTAGAAATGCGGGATCTGGGGGTCTATCCCAGACTTTCCAGGTAATTCACATGCACATGAAAGACTGAGAAGCATTGTAGTAAAATCGTATTATTAGTTTTCATATAGAATTATCGGTAGCATGCCCACCAATTTGAAATTCCCCCAGGGTTAAGCCATTTTCCTTAAAAAGAAAACCTCTTTACTCTCCTTCTGGGTTGGTGCTAGGCTTCCCAGAAGGAGCAAATCATGACTGCTGGGGAGAAGAAGGCAACACAGCTTCAAAGACCTGACCCGAATCCATCAAAAACAGTTAAGTTTGCTAGGAGATTTGAATGTTTCTGTTAAAGGAATAATTTGCAATTCCATCGTGACTGAGAATTCTCAAGACCGGATGAAAGAAGATGGAGTTAGAGGATTCATCCCAAACCATGGGCATGTTGGAGACAAAGATGAGCAGGTTACGCTTGGGGATCGGTTTGAGAAAGGATGTGATTTGGGAGATTCTTGGTGGTAAGGGGGCTCCCTATTTCAGGTTTGGGATCCCTTCATCCCCAACTTTAAAAGGACAAGAAGGAAGCTAGTGGCAGAGGAGAGAAAAGAGGGAACATTGGGTAGATCTGGCTCTATTTTCTGGCCCTGGGACTAAAGCAAGAGTTGATCTCCCTAAATTAAGACTACTGATAGACCATTGTACCTTGACAAGAGGAACTGAGAGAGAATGTGAAAGCAATCAGATATCAAGTCGAGATATCACCTGACGGGAGGCCCATGTGAAACTTGATATGCAGGAACTTCCTTATGGGTAAGTGGCTACAAGAAGAGATGGGCGCTGGCCTGAGGAAAACCACCCTGACGGGGGGGAAGTATATTTTAAAATGTGGGCCTGATGGAAGCTCTCAAAGTGCTTTAACAAACAGAGCATCTATCTTTCAAACTCCACCTGGGAAATCCCTCTACAGCCATGTTCCTACCTGACAGCTCCCAGACCGGTAGTTCTCAAAGTGAGGTTCCCAGCAGCATCAGCATCACTGGAGAAGTTGTTAAAAATGCAAAATCTCTTGCTCCTCCCCTGAGATCTTCAGAATTAGAAACTCTGAGGGGTGGGGCCCAGCCACCTGAGCTTTAACAAGCCCTCCAGATGATTCAAATACATGTTCAAGTTTGGCCTAAACTATGCAGAAAATGTCTTTTTTTCTTAAGTGGAAGACAAGGGTCTCATGAGTATGGAAATATTGTTAAATCTGAGAAATTAATACTTGAAATTGAAAAGCAAGAGGCATAAAAATTGCACAGTTTATGCAGCAATTAGAAACATCAAAGTTACTGAATGATGGTTGTAATGGGAATATAGAGGGATTTTTTGAAAGTGAATTTTGGGAAAGTAAAAATGTACCATCTGCAGATGTAGGACAATTACTCCCTATGTGGTGAGGGCACTAAGAAAGCGTGTCCTATGAAGTGGCAGAAGTGCTTTAATCATGCAATAAGGTGGAATTGGTGCCGCATCAGCTTGTCCTGATGAGCAATATTAAGTGTCTCCCATTCCTCTCTTGATTGTATTTGATGCTGTCCTCTGGGGATTATGAGACGGGACCAGTATCTACAGATCTAGTGGGATACGAGTGATTTCTCAGTGGAATTCATAATAAAAAATGATTTCTGTTTTCTGAACTAGCAGCTTCTCCATCATCCTAACTGCTGGCCCTTCACTCAATATCTGGGCTGGATTAATTCCCAGAGAATGTAGTCATTTTCCTGATGGAAACTCTTAGCACTGACTGAAGGAAGAGATTAGTGGGGTTTTCATTTTTGTCCTGATGCAATTTGAAAAATCTCATCAACTCAAAGGTATTGTGGAGACAATGTTTCTCAATTTTTCTTTCATGTTTTTCAACCTGAATTTAA
This sequence comes from Cacajao melanocephalus, assembly GCA_963573385.1. NCBI lineage: Eukaryota > Metazoa > Chordata > Mammalia > Primates > Pitheciidae > Cacajao > Cacajao melanocephalus. Next base: position 58,457 of record CAUYLG010065934.1, on the reverse strand, counting down.
CCCTTGGATCTCATTCTGTTTTCTTTGTCATTCTCTTTCAATGAATATGCATTGGCATATGTCAACTAAACACCTACTGTGTGCAGTGCACAGCGCTAGATGACTTCACAAACCTTCATTTTCATCCCATCTTCTTCAACATTTGAAAAAGAATAAACTGTAAAATATCTCTCTCCTCACTCCCTTGCCACTATTTTTCCCGGTGTTGACTTTGCCTATTTATATTGCTTTTCGAGTGAAGAATTTGGGATTCCCCATACTTTAAGGCATTTGCAAAAAAAGCAGATAATTGTTAGAAAGCACAGAGAACACACAAATATCCTTTCACTGTGGGATTGCAGCCTTGACCTATGACTTTCCCAGATTCATGGTTTCTGTTGGTTATTCTTTTATCGAGGCAGAGGGGTGGGAGTGAGTTCTGCAAAATAACGGGTAACTGCTTCCACTCTTTATTGTTCTACTTCACAGAGGGCAGAATATACTTCTTATATTTGTGGAAGAAACACTGGGCACTTTCAGTCCTTGCAGATGTGGATTGTAGCCACCAGGATTCTGATCAGCTGTCCTTCACCAAGGTACCTGAATCACAGTGGCAAGAAAAAGTGGCACTCCAGAAAAAAAAAAGGCATTCCTCCAAGCTGCAATGCAGAGATGTCCATACTGTAAATATAAGCAGACTATGCCTCCCACCTGAGAAACAGGGTGCATACATCCCCACATTCATATTGTATCAAATATAGAGGGAAGTGGGCCATTGAAACCTATGTCAAACAGAAACTGAGATTGGAGTGGTTTCCAAAATTTGGGAAGCAGAATGTCTGTAACTACAAATACAGCTTCTTTTTAGCATCACCAGAATCATTTCATAAAGGAATCTTTAAGAGGTAGGTAACGATATGAACATCATTTATTAAGAATTCAGGGCCAGGTGCGGTGGCTCACACCTGTAATCCCAGCACTTTGGGAGGCTGAGGCAGGTGGATCACAGGGTCAGGAGTTCAAGATCAGCCTAGTCAACATGGTGAAACCCCATCTTTACTAAAAATGCAACAAATTATACAGGCGTGGTGGCATGCATCTGTAGTTCCAGCTGCTGGGAAGGCTGAGGCACAGGAATTGCTTGAACCTGGGAGGCGGATGTTGCAGTGAGCCTAGATCATGCCACTGTACTATATCCTGGGTTACAGAGTGAGACTCCTTCTCAGAAAGAAAAAAAAGAATTCAGGGCAGGAAGTTGTATGATTGTTTGAGAAGATGCACTTGCTCTCCAATCATAGTCTTCAAATTCCTAGCAGTCTACATTTGTATTTCTCTTTTTTTTTTTTGGAAACAGACTCTTGCTCTATCACCCAGGCTGGAGTGCAGTGGTGCAATCTCGGCTCACTGCAACCTCCACCTCCCAGGTCCAAGAGATTCTCTTGCCGTAGTCTCCCAAGTAGCTGGGATTATAGGTGTCTGTCACCACACTCAGCTAAGTTTCTGTATTTTTAGTAGAGATGAGGGTTCACCACGTTGGCCAGCATAGTCTCAAACTCCTGACCTCAGGTGATCTGTCCGCCTCAGCCTCCCAAAAATGCTGAGATTAACAACACGAGTCACTACACCCGGCCTGTATTTCTCTTTAACAAGGTAACTCCATGTCTTTCCTTCTTCAAGTTAATAGGCCCTTGAGAATTCATTTCTGGGTGTGAGTTAAGTGGCTCTGCAGTATACTGATAGGATACAGAGACTGGAGGTTTATCTGGTTAGAATCCCCTCTGCCTCTGCTTTTGTAGCTGTGGCACCTCAGCAAATTGTTACCTTTTCTGAGCTTTAGTTTCCTCATATGTTGCTGTATGATTATATGTCATAATATATGCAAAGCATTTAGCACAGCACCTGGCCAAAAGGCCCAATAAGTATAATATATGATTTGTATTTGTTATCAATTAAATTCCTAAAGGAATTTTAGTTGCATTTGTTTCACCCATTTTTCTTTGTTGTGCTCAATCTAATAGAACAGTTTTGTTTGGGGGGAGGGGGCTGCATTTCTCTCTCCTCATTTCTTTTCATCACTTACCTCAGCCTGAGAAAAAGTCATCCTGAAACAACGATGGAAATGAAGTCTGCTTTGTGTTCACCTGTTGGGAAAAGCCTGGATCACCAGTCATGCGGTGAGTGTTTAGCAGGCTGCTGGCTTCTGCCCATAATAAAGAGGGATCTCTGAAAGTTTAGATATTTTTAAAAAGAGAAGCAAAAGGGCAGTTACTGGAGCTCAAGGGTATGTATGAATGGCACATTTGCCTGTCCCCACTATCCCTAGGGCTGCCTCTCTTTCCAGGGCCTCAAGTTGGCCCAGGGTTTCTGGCCTTCTACACGTCTTGTTTTTCTGGGTCATGAACTGGCAGGGAACATGCAACACTGTGCCCTTAGCATTCAGGTGTTTCACAAACACAATGCTTCTCTCTTGCCCTCATCAGAGTCAGCTGTCTCCAGCACACAGAGAAGGACGTGCAGAGCCTCTGTATGTGTGTAGCATGGTGCACTAGAAGAGGTGACAGGAGGGCAGGGCCTCCTCCTAGGAGCCAGCTCCAGTAGCAATATGTAAATAACTTCCTGGAATTGCCAGGGTGGCCCTGGTGAGTCTGGAAGATCACCTTGCTAGTGGGCCCAATGCCAGCCTGACAGATGGCCTGGGCTGCTTGCAGCACAACAGTTTTAGACCATCAGGTGTGTTCTCTGAAGGCAGGTGACCCAGCCAGGAGTGTCAGGGAGGCTGTCCAGGGGGACATCTCAGGCTGCAACATAATTTCCCCAGCTCTGGCTACCTCGTTTTCCACTCTAACTTGCAGTGCTCTCTACGAAGAGGGGAAGACCAGGTCTCTCACCCTTAAAGAAAACTCTGGGTCACATAATTTTTGTTGATTTCCAGTCTATTCTCTACATGACAGCCCCTCACAGAAGTAACCAAATGTTTCCATCAAAGGAACCAGTGATTGCAAAGTTTAAAAGGATAATAAAATAGTAAAGTCTATTTGGGCCCCTAGTTTAGAAAAACCCAGTGATCTCTATAAAGTATTAAGAAAATATTGAACTTTCAAATTTTATGATTTCATGTCCTCTAAGACCACAGACCTCTTGGCATTATTTTTCTTTCTTTCTTTTTTTAAAGTGCGAATCTTTTTTTTTATGAGTTAGAAAGTAAACTCTCGCTTACACTCATAATTTTAAAAAGCCTAGGGAAAGTTAATGTTTCTGAATTCAGCCTGTGGATTTGAGATAAGGATTCAAGGAGAGAAGCCTTTTAACTCAGAATCTGCAGCTATTGTTCAATTAATGTAAAGTATCTGGTTACTGGGCATGTTGTATAATGCATCGCAGTGCAAGCCAAACGTTTTCAGTGCTGACAGTGAGCTCCTTGATAACAATGAAGAGTGAGGTAATTTGTTAAATTTTTTTAGAAGTCCCCTAGAACAGTCTTCTCAAGACTGAATGAATCAACACTTTTGAGCTCAGACCACAACTGGGGGTTGTCTGTGTGTGCTCATGATGATAAGAAATCTAGAAGGAAACTGAAAAAAACACATCTCATGCCCTGTTTAAGAACTAGAAAAAGTGTCAGAAGAATTAAAATTAAGCCTCACGAGAATCTGTGGGTATGGAAAGTCACCAGCTAGCTAATATTAACATAGCTTGCAACAGAATACTGTTGCTAGAAATAGGACAGTCGCATCACTACCACTAGGCAATTTGCATTCTGTGGACCAGCCCCTGAATTCCTCCTGGCTCCTATTGCCCTTTGGGTGTTGCATTTCTGGACGCTTCTAGACAGTGTTCATACTTGGCTGTCTGGTTTCACCAGGAACTCTACCCAAAACAGGAAACAGCAAGGAGAAGAACATTTGCTTTGTTTGTAGGAGGGAAGTGGTCGAGCTACAAACAAATCTTTAGGCATCTGAAGAATTACTAAGTTTCTAATTTCATATGGTTGCTGACAAGGAGGTGCAGACAAGGACCCTCTTGCTTTCCTCACTATGGATAGTCTGTTGCCTCCATCTAGATTTTCTTATTTCAAAAAATATCCTTTCCATGCCATTAGGAGATATTTATCGACGCTCAGAAACCAAAGAGCCGAAGAACAGGTATCATTTTGTTTATATTATCTTTAAAATTAACGGATGTTTGTTCCTTGTTGCTTTTACGTCGCTTAGTGATTTCATTTCTGCTGGTTTACATGTTTAAAGGCACAGGTCAGAGCCTGCTTGTGGCTGTTCAGACTTAGCAATCAGAGAGCAAGCAGGCTTGTGAGAATTCATTTAAACTTGGAACATTTAGATCCTGAGATTAAGCGGAGTTCTGTAATGAAGCCACATGCTTTTCTTTCTTTTAAAGAGCTAAACTACTCTATCAGAGTTAAATTTTGGATTCTTTGATCATTTTCCAATGCCTCAGATACAAAATTTGAAATTATTAATATCTCAACAAAGAAAGTATTAGGCCCTAGAAGTACACTTGTCTTCTTGTATTTATGGTTATGTTTATATAGCCAGAATTTGCAAAACAAAAAACATTTAATAAACTATGATAACCTTAAATAGATCATTAACAAGCTGTAAAGATCATTCAGAAGCAATTGGTCATTTGTGTGTGTGTAAAAGGTAGGAGGTAGAGCATTGCCATTTTCAATCTTTTTAGCCAATCAAAAGCTATGATTTCTAGGAGGAGACACTATCACTCGGGAATATGAGCATTTTAAAAACTTAAAATGTCTGATTTAAAATCTCATTTAAAATCATGCACTCATTTTTATGGCATGAGGTTTATATCATTTTATTCCTTTGGTCTCTGAAAAAGACATTTCTAAAACTGATTTTTATGAATTTTACCAAATTGTGGGAAGAAATAGCAGTATCTGATCCATTTAAATCTAGTGGTTCATTTAGAAAGAAGTGTGGCGGTGGTATACAAATGTTAAGGACAAACGTATGGCCATATACCAAAGAGCCAGCAGTCAGAAATTGCTCATGCATTGCGGTTGTAACTATAACTGCAAAACTGTGCAGGGGTATCAGCAGTGTCCTGTATTTTTTCATCCTAAGATGACCCACTTAATAAAACACTTCCAGGAAATGCAAGATAGGTTTAGCAGACAGAAAATCCTCTAACGGCAGGTTTCCCAAAAAGGCAATGCATAATTTGGAAAATAAAAATTATTGCTACTGTTTGAGAGGAAACTGCTTGTATGCCCTGCTTTAATAGTTTTCCAAGGGCCAGGAATTCAAACAGACTCTGTTCCCTAAGGGAGGTGGGCTGATCCAGTTTATCTCTTACTTAGGCAAGGTGTCACCATTAAAAGAAAAACCTCTTGGTTTCCAAGTCTCAGGCTGTACTTGCTTTTGAAGTAGAAAGCTAGGGAACCAAGTGGTAGGGCTCTGAGATTTTGTTTACCAATTTTGCAATCTTCACAGGCTTCTTCAGGCCTCATTTATTATGGGAGGGAGAGAGGTGACGGAAAGGATGGGACCAAAACTGTGCAATGTGAATTGAGTGATTTTTTTTTCCTTTTCTCAGTATTGTAAGTTTTCAGAGATGTTGCTCTATTGCTTGTATAGTTCTATGGTTTTTTGTGTTGAGCTTATTTAAGAAGTGTTGCAAAATGCATTCAGAAGACCTTTATTATTTAACATAAACCTCTAACTTGGACTGGGTGGGTAGTCCCCTCCCCACTTTACAACCATTTGGGACTTTACAACCTAGGAACAGCTGGGAGTGAGCACTATGCTGAGTTCTTAACTTCTTATATAAGTGAATTGAAAAATTAAGAGAAATAATATATTTGATTTCTTTTTAAAGTCAGTTACAGCTCTGTAGACCTAATGTTTCACAGAATTAGAGAAATTGGGTCAGAGTCAATCATAACTAACCTTGAAAGCTTGTTGAGAAGTTATAAAGGAGGTTAATAATGTCTGCAATCTTATGACCTGCATATTTGTTGCCGCTAATCCTTTACATTCTTGTAAAACGAATCCTTAATATAAAGGTGAAGGGATTGAGACGTAGAGCCCTCAAGAGCCCTTGCCCATGCAGCTAGAAAGGACCAGAGGAAGACGTGAATTTCTGTCACATGGCTTTCAGTTTTATCCATTTTACCATGCTTCATCCTTGAACAATCTAGGAATAGACAAATATCACCTGCTAACTTTTCTCCTTGAGCGTATTTCCAAAATTTCTTATATTCACATACCACTGTCATAATTCTTACTGTATCTACCATGTCTATATGATTAACTCCTCAATATTTTTCTATATTTATACTTAAATCACATTATTAGAGTTTATTTAGAAAAATATTTCCTATAGTGACTGTAAATGGAAAACCATTGTCATTACCCATAAGTAAAGCAAAATAATATTAAATTCTAGGTAGATACTATTGCCTGTAAAACCTCCAAGCCTGAAACCTGCTCATTTGTTAATAAAGAAGATCAGCTTTTGAGAGAGAGGTTAGAGCATCCTAGGAGCCAAATGAGAATGTTTCCTGGGTAAGGATGGAAGGGAATTAAAAGTATGGAAGGGAATTAAAATTAAAAGATAATTTTCTCAATCCCAAGTGATTCAGTGTTATTGAATGTAGTGTCTGCATGCCACTTGAAATCTTTCACCTAACACTGCTAGGTACCAACAATGTTGAGTTCTACATACTTGCGGAATATCATCCCAGAATAACAACTGCTTCTTTACTTCTGCACATTCAAATGTACTCCCCCCTCTAGCCTAGAATTCTCTCCTTTACTTACCACTTGCCCACCTGGAGATCTCCTGTGCAATCTTCAAGACTCAGATTGAATGGGCTTTCTTCAGGGCTGCTGGGAAGCATGAAGTCTTCAGTTTCCAAGATATTTTGTTTGCTTCAGATAAGGCCCTTACTACATTCTGTGTAGTAAATCGTGTGATTTTATGTCAATATATGTGTACCCATGCATATGTGACAGTGGATGTTATCCTGTTTTTTGGTTCCCTGAGGCTCACCTGGAGCCTGGCAAATACTGGTATAAAGGTGACCCATACAACAGGTAGAGGGTATACACTGGATTGCCTGTGACACACACCTTCTTTGTTGCCTTTACTCATCTCTTGCCTGGGCCTAGAAAGTCCCCACACCCCTTTTCTGTTGTCCAAATTATGATCATTTTTATACACACCTTGCTCATGTATGCTTTCTTGTTTAAAGCTTCTCCTAGTGCTCTTCTCCTCGCACTTGGTGTCATACAGACAAGAAGATTTGACTTGAGGGTTGATTCGTTTGGTAGTGGTGGTGGTAGTGTTATTCCTGTGATGCAGCAATCAATAGGTTGGTAGGTTATTTATCATATTGAGAACAAATATTTTATCCTTGCTTCCCTAGGTTCTCTTGTAGCAAGTGTTTCACAAAGCCAAATCCCCACATAGGTAGAAGATTAAGACCATTAATTAGATGAAGACACTGAAGGTTGGGAACATTTGTTAACCTTTCTCTCAGAATTATTCAAATGGTGTGGTAGTAATGACGGTGCTGGGGATGGTAGTGGGCAGCCAGAGCCTAAATGGAGTCTCAGGTGAGTTTGAGTAAGTTTGCTGAACGCATGAAGTTATTTTATTTTGATCGAGGGCAACATCCAGCGTCTGGCACAGATGTGGGTGTCTAATTTATGAGGAATCAGTGAGACTTACAGGCAGTATTCTCCTGAGTACTAGAGGCTTGGCAGCCTATTCTGTGGCTCAGGTGACCAAGCAGGACACTAGTGTGGAAAGGAGAATTTGCTCCACTCTGAGATGGCTGTAGTCTAGCTTTAGCCTAGGGATGCCTGCCAAGAACCAAGTGCCCCATGAACCCCTGGGGAGTACTGCTTTTAGGGGCTAGCACTATTGGTCTACATATGGGCACTAGCACCCAACTATGCGAGAAGACAGTTTGTGAGCTCATGTGGGGCAGCCTGTTTTCTCTCCCTTGGTGAGTTCTTCTGTTCCCATGGTTTCAAACACCTATTTGCTGACAACTCCGGAATGTTTATATCCAGAGCACTTCAGCCTTGCATCCAATTGTCTACTTTATATCTTCACCTGAATATATTGTGAATATGCAGACTAAATGTGTTCAAAGAGAACTCCACAAGCTGGATCCCCAAACCTGCCCCTCCCCAGGTTTTTCCATCAATCAACACAAAAGCTCTAACCAGAAACCTGGGAGTCACCTTGGCACCTCTCTTTTGCCCTTTCTCCCTCACACCTCCACTTCCTAATCCTTTAGTAAGACTTCTAAAATAGTTATTGAATTCTCCATCTTCACCTTTCCAATCCTGCCAACCATCCTCTCTTACTTGAACTTTTGCAGTAGTATTCCAATTCATGTTTTCATGCTCACTCTCGTTACCCTACAATCTGTGTTGCCTGTAGCAGTCAGAATTTTCTGCTTTAAATGAAAATCTTATTTTAGCTCAATGCAGGGAATAGGATATTTTTTGTTTGCTAGTTTAGTCCCAGTGCTAAGCATAAATTTGGCCCATAGATGATAAATTAACATAATTGAATGGATGAAGGGGACTTCGTAAGTATTAGAGAAGCCATGGGGCTGGAGGGTTCAGGGGGCTGGGATATTGCTGTGTGGGTGAGGATAAGAGATAATGAAAATAAGGTTATTATTCTTAGCAAGCAGAGGCTGTTGAGATTTAGGGGAAATTATGCAGAGGAATTTATTTTACAGACATGGAACTAGTGTCACAGGCTAAGAGATTTGCCCAAGCTCACGTGGCTCATTTGTGTCAGTGCTGGGATTAGAATTTGATTCACTTGACTCTCAGTTCGGTGCCCTTTCTGTTATGGTTAGTGAACCTTTAAGCAAAGATGTAGAAAAAGGCCATATGAGAAAAAAATTCTACAGACTGAGTCCAGAGAATAGGTGATGCCTGAGGGTCAGCTAGTCAATAACAAGACCTTTTGATGAGAGACTGAGGCAGAGCAGAGCCTGCTCTTTTGTGCCTTATCCCTCAACTTACACTGCCCTTCAGCAGCCTCGCCAGTCTGAATCATCCCCTTCTATGTGTCCCTGCAGGAGGAAAGCAAACAAGGGGTCAGAAAACACAGGCCAGCCAATTTAATCAAGAATTTGGGATGACCTGTGCCAATCAATGCCTTGCTCTCTTGAACAGAGACTTTTTTTTTTTCTGATTAAGAAATACCGTTTAAGAGCTGACCTGACAAGTCTTACTTGTTTAACAGTGAATCTACGTAAAATGGGGAGAGTGGTCTTTGGGCCCAGGGGGCATGTGCTATAGCTACATTTTAATTACAGAGTTTGTTTTGGGGGCTGTTCTAAAGTTTCCTTTCAGTGGCTTAAGAAAGTGTTTCTAGTTGGAACAGGATCACTGGATTTTTTTTCTCTTTGCTACTTTGTTTCTTAATGAATGCTAACCTCAAAGTTGAATTGTTAAATAAACATTGGAATTTAATTTGAATTTTAGAAACATATTTCTGCATTTTGGCTGTCATACTTGCTCTGAATGGTACTATAAAAATTAAGAACTCCCCACTCCAAAGAAAACTATATTGAGATTTCCGAGGCTATGTAAGGATTTAGGTTGCTGATGTAGGCTCAGATTCCCTAGGTGAAATGACATACATTTCATTATAGCTTGACTTAAGAAATGTTTTTAGCTCCATACAGTCAGTAAGTTGGTTATATGTAGAGCATATACCAAAGCTATTCATTGTAAAAAGCCTTTCTAAAAAGTCATGAAATGCTATCCATTGTCAATTCAAATGATATCTGAGGGGAAACCAAAAGTACTTCTCCCATTTCCTTGTGCTTGGGTAGAAAAAAGTTTCAGTCTTTCACAAGAAGGAAGAAAAGATTTTCCTAGCAGAACTTAATAAATGTCATCCTATTTATGCCTAGTGTTTCATTATTGGAACACTAAGCACGTGGGAGTTATTTACATCCTACTGCTCAAGGTCATCACCAAGGTCTGATTGCAAAAATTCAAAAAATTGCGACCTCGGGCATAAATGGGTTAAGATAGAGGCCAGAGAGTCTATACCATTCCTATGGAGGAATTTGTGTAATTATATATGGTTAACATTGACAGTTAAATTGTGATAACATGAAGCTGAACTTTAATATTTCTGATTATTAAATGTGACATTAAAAGTGGAAATATTTTATTATGATAATGACAACTGTTTCCTGAATCTGAAGGGAGAAATTTTTAAAAAGAGCTATGTATTTACTAAGATAAAAAGTTACCAATAGCTTTTCACATTACCTGTAAGATGCCTAAGATAGCTTGCGTGAAGATCAATGGCTTTCTAGTTGTCAGCAACCACCCTCATGGGCTTTTTCTCTCACACACCCGTCTTCACTATCTAAGAAAATATCACCATCCTGATATTTAGGCAGATGCCTAGGTTCATCTTTGGTGCTTTCTGTTCCCTTAGTCAATATTTAATCAATCACCAAGTCCTTTCAGTTCTACCCGTAAATATCTCCCAAACCAGTTGGTCTACTTCCCTCTTTCACCACCCTAGCCCAAAGACCATCATTACTTCTTGCCTGAAGTACTGTAATAGCTTCTTCATTGGTCTCCCAGTAATCCACAGAGAGGTCTTCTGAGTACTACCCCTTAGCTCCATGCTTACGATCTTTCATTGGCTTCCATTTGCTTTTTGGATACAGAAAAAGCTCCCTAATGTGGAGGGGTTTTTGTGGTCCAGCTCTGATTGTCTCTCTGCTGCATGTTGACCTTGCCCCCCTGTATTAGTCACAGTTCTCTAAGGGACAGAACTAGAGGATATTTGTATATATGAAGGGGAGTTTATTAGGAGAATTGATGCATGAGTTACACGATCACAAGGTAAAGTCCCACCATAGGCTGTCTGCAAGCTGAGGAGCAAGGAAATCAGTCTGAGTCCCAAAACCTCAAAAGAAAGGAAGCTGACAGTGCAGCCTTCAGTCTGTGGCCAAAGGCCTGAGAGCCCCTGGGAAATCACTGGTATAAGTCCAAGAGTCCAAAAGCTAAAGAACTTGGAATCTGATGTTCCAAGGCAGGAAGCATTCAGCATGGGAGAAAATTGAAGGCTGGAAGACTCAGACAATTTCCTCATGCCACTTCCTCCACCTGCTTTATTCTAGCTGTGCTGGCAGCTGATTAGATGGTGCCCACCCAGAATGAGGGTGCCCATCAGTGATAGACTGGATAAAGAAAATGTGGCACATATACAGCATGGAATACTATGCAGCCGTAAAAAATGATGAGTTCATGTCCTTTGCAGGGACATGGATGAAACTGGAAACCATCATTCTCAGCAAACTGACACAAGAACAGAAAACCAAACACCACATGTTCTCACTCATAAGTGGGTGTTGAACAATGAGAACACGTGGACACAGGGAGGGGAACATCACACACTGGGGCCTGTCAGGAGGTGGGGGCTAGGGGAAGGATAGCAGGGGGTGGGGTGATTGGGGAAGAATAACATTAGGAGAAATATCTAATGTAGATGACGGGGTGACGGATGCAGCAAACCACCAAGGCACATATACCTATGTAACAAACCTGCATGTTCTGCACATGTATCCCAGAACTTAAAGTATAATTAAAAAAATAAATTCAAAATAAATTTTAAAAAAAGAATCATAGGATCAATTCATGAAGAAAGCTAGGTATGCATTTGGGAGGTTCCAGAGGAAATACCCATGACTAATAGGTAGAATTGCAGGGAGGGGTTATGATATACCAATAAAGATGAACTTTGTAAAAATGAAAAGTAAAGGAATGAATTATCTTCTGCAGAGTGCAGGGGTGTGTGACCCCTCCTTAGGGGATGTTGTGGCAATGGTTTCGGCATCATAAAAGAGAAGACTGAATGACTTATTAGGTTCCAGCTCTGATATTCTAGTGTAATAGGCAATAGAGAGATGAACAATTCAGATATTTCAGAAATACGGAGGGGGCATAGATGTATCAGTTATAATTCACCTGTTTTATTTGGTTAGTGGTAAATACTCCACAGCATTAGCATGTTGCTTTAGAGTTTAAGACCAAAGAAGACAGAATTAAATGTCTTTGGAGATTACAGTAGCATGTAATTCTCCGTCAAGGGAAAGAAATATAGTTATATCTAGCAAATACCTCAAGAGCAATGTACCTGTTACTAGCTTTTCTAAGCCTAGTCAACCACTTAACTACTTCTAATCCATAGTTTATAGGTTATATAACCCCCTCCAGTATAAGGATAAATAGCCAAGTATATATAGCAGTCATTGATGAACGGTGGCGCCAAGAAATTTCAGGTTACTTTGTGGCATTTTAAACACTGTTGTTTTTTCTTCTTCAATCAAGCCTCTTGTACTTTCAGATTTTCTTTAATACAGTCAGTGCTGACAACTTGTTGTTTGTTATGGTCCCTTCTGAAGGTGTTCCATCCATTTTGTCCACAGCATCACAGCTGTGAAGTGTCAGGCATGCCTAAGAGACATCTGGCCCCTGGGTTGACTTCTAAGCTATTTCTAATCATTTCATCTATTTAAAAATTTTTCTAACCTACTATGCTCAGGCGTCTTTGAAACATGGGAGTAAGTGGATGAATATCAAAACTGTTGCTTTGTCTTTGAAATAAGCACATTATTAGAATAAGAAATTGAATTAGAAATCACAACAAATTACAGATTTGAATGACAAATACCACAAGCATCACAAAATCTAGGAAATAAGTGTTTTTACCAATTAAAAGTTAACAGATGCATCCTAAAATGTTTTGTTCCTACATTGTGGGGGCCACAAGGTCTTTAATCACCTCCTCATAGAGTGATGATTTTTAAATATTCTTCAAGAGATAATAGAAAGATAATTTGGATGCTGCCATAACACAGTTAATTTATGATTATTTTTCATTAAACCAAACATAAGGTGCAAAACCCTTTTCTGTGAGTGGCAGCTTAGCTTTTTACAAAAATTCCTAAATTTGTAAATTTATCTCATTCTACATTTTAGTTCATCTACAACATTTTATTTGTTAACTTTTGTTCAGAATGAAAGATGACATGTTTTTGCACCTTGTACAGACAATCCCATGTCTTGACAGAAAATGAAATAAACTCCCCACATATGTTGTACTGTTCATGATTTGCTGTGAAGAGAGCAGGAAAAATGTTGGAATTATTTCTTTCCTGCTCACCCTGAAGGTAGCATATTAGTAAGGCTATTTCAGGAGATACAACTTGGGTTATGCATTTAAAAATAAAGCATTTTAAATTTGTATTAAATGCCTTATATGTGCCAGACATTTGACGAGGTGCTTTATGTATGTACTAACTTATTTCTCATAATAACCTTGTAAAGTCTGTGGTATTATCCCCATTTTATGGGTGAGAGAACTCATAGAGGTTTCAAGAGGTAAAATAACTTGCTACCTAACTCATAAATGATGACTCTGAGATTTTAGCTCCAGGTTTGTCTGTCTGACTCCAAAGCCCAATTTATTCCCTCATACAGAGATACCTCCCATAAGTAGGATTCCTTTTTCTCTTTCTTCACTTCACTCCTTCCTTTCTTATTTTTTCCTTCCTTTTTACCTTGACCTCAGATATTCTCTCATTAATGAGGATTAAAAAGTTGAAAATAAAACCATCATAACTATTGTGTTGGGAAAATACCTTAAATCTTTTTTAGAATGAGAAATATAGGTGGAAATCCAGGTTTTTGCTAAGTTTAAAGTTTATTCAATTTTGGAGACTTTATTTAAGAAAAAGAATATAAAATCTGTATCAGGGTTCTTGGCATGGTGTGGTGGCTCATGCCTGTATTCCTAACACTTTAGGAGGCCAAGGCGTGTAGATCACCTGAGGTCAGGAGTTCAAGAAAGCCTGACAACATGGTGAAAACCTTGTCTCTACTAAAAATACAAAAATTAGCCAGGCACAGTGGCACGCATCTGCAGTCTCAGCTACTCAAGAGGCTGAGGCAGGAGAATCACTTGAACCTGGGAGGCAGAGGTTGCAGTGAGCTGAGTTTGTACCACTGCACTCCAGCCTGGGTGACAGAGTGAGACCTTGTCTCAAAAGTCTGTATCACGGTTCTCCAGGGGGTGAGGTATTTATTATGGGAATCAGCTCATGCAATTTTGGAGGCAGAGAAATCCCATAATCTGCTGTCTGTAAGCTTGAAAACCAGGAAAGCCAGCAATGTAATTTATTCAGAATCAGAAAGCATAGGAACTGGGAGCACTAATAATATCTAAAGGCAGGAGAAGATCAATGTTCCAGTTCAGAGAAAGCAAATACAGCCTTCCTCTGCCTTTTTGTCCTATTTGAGTCCTCAGTGGATTGGATGAGGAACATTTATACTGATGAGGGCAAATCTTCTTTACTCAGTCCACTGATGCACATGCTAATCTCTCCCACAAACACCTCACAGACACACCCAGAAATGATGGTTTTTTTTTTTTTACCAGCTCTCTGACGACACATAAAATTAACATCACAAAATTTTCAATGTTAAATTAGATACAAAGTGAATATTTATTTAGAATGGAAAAAAAATCACAACAAATTACAAATCTGAGTGATAAATATCACAAGGATCATAAAATCTAGGAAATAAGTGTTTCTACCGATGAAAAATTAATGGATGTACCCTAAAATGTTTGTTCCTACATTGTGAGGGCCACAGGGTGTTTAATGACCTCTTTACACAATGATAGTTTTTTAAAATATTCTTTTCTTTCTTTCTTTCTTTTTTTTTTTTAATAAGAGACAGGGTTTCACCATGTTGGCCAGGCTGGTCTCGAACTCCTGGCTTCAAGTGATCTGCCTGCCTTGGCCTCCCAAAGTGCTAAACTTACAGGTCTAAGCCACCACGCCTGGCTGATTTTTTAATGTTCTATAAAGAGATAATAGAAAGTAAATTCAGATACTCCCCTAACATAGTTAATGTGTATTTGTTTTTCATTCTAGTCTAGAAAAGTTCCATCCCTAGCCTTTGGCTTTGTTTCTCCTTTGCTTCCCACATACTTCAGGTGCTGAGCACCATGCGATATATTTATATCAAGATTTTAGCCCAGTGATTTAGTACAGGTGGTAGGGATATTCCTGTATGTCATTTCTCCACCAAAACAGCAATAACTTAACCATGCACAGATGTGACTACAAACCACAATTATATAATCCAGTAAATCCAAGTGAAAAATCTAAGTATATCCCCATCTCAACTTTCTCTGAGCCAGGTCCAAAATATACCTATGGCCACTTCAGTGCTACCTGATCGGAGCAGAATTGTGAAGGAGGGAAAGTCAGTAAAAAGAGTGCTCTAAAGTCAATTGCAGTTAAAATATATTTTGCAATTAGTTTTCAAAACATAACATTGTGAGAACATTGCTAGAGTCTCTCTCGGGGCCTTGAAAGAGGATTCTGCAAGTGAAGGACTTTGAAACTTAAGCTTTGTTGGCTTTCAGGAAAACCCAGCTCTGGAGAAAAGGTATAACAAAAAAAAAATGGTATTACACTATAATACACAAAAGTCCAGGCCATACAGTGCTTCAAAAAGATGGTGTATGAGATCCTATTCTGAGCAGCTTCAGTTCTCAACCTCATTGAATGAAGTAGAGGATATTCTTTCAATATATTTTATAAATAATAAGATGAAGATATAGATGTTCTGGTACTGCTAGAACTCAAAGGTCTCAGACTCCTCTGCTGCCATTTATATTCAAAAAAGAATTATTTGCAAATACAAATAGATCTCTATACTCCTATATTAGTCTTAATTAATATTAAACACACGATTTACTATTCTTCCAAGCAGACCAGTTAACACACACATAGAGAAAGACTGTGCTATTGCTAATAAAGATGACATAGTAGAAAAATTATAACAGCATTAAAGAAAGATAAAGCCTTTAAGAATTCATTAAGATGTAATCAAGCTTTTGCAAACTCGTGTGTTATTTGCAATTATAGCACAGTGATATGGTTTAGCTGTTTTCCCACCCAAATTTCAACTTGAATTGTATCTCCCAGAATTCCTAGGTGTTGTGGGAAGGACCCAGGGGAGGTAATTGAATCATGGGGGCTGGTCTTTCCCATGCTATTTTCATGACAGTGAGTAAGTCTCACAAGATCTGATGGGCTTATCAAGGGTTTCTGCTTTTGCTTCTTCCTCATTTTCTCTTGCTGCCACCATATAAGAAGTACCTTTCACCTTCTGCCATGATTCTGAGGCCTCCCCAGCCATGTGAAACTGTAAGTCCAATTAAACCTCTTTTTCTTCCCGGTCTTGGGTATATCTTTATCAGTAGTATGAAAACAGACTAATACAGTAAATTGGTACCAGTAGAGTGGGGTATTGCTGAAAAGATACCCAAAAATGTGGAAGCGACTTTAGAACTGAGTAACAGCCAGAGGTTGGAACAGTTTGGAGGGCTCAGAAGAAGACAGGAAAATGTGAGAAAGTTTGGAACTTCCTAGAGACTTGTTGAATGGCTTTGTCCAAAATGCTGATAGTTATATGGACAATAAGGCCCCAACTGAGATGGTCTCAGATGGAGATAAGGAACTTGTTGGGAACTGGAGCAAAGGTGACTCTTGTTATGTTTTAGCAAAGAGACTGGTGGCATATTGCCCCTGCCCTAGAGATTTGTGGAACTTTGAACTTAAGAAAGATGATTTAGGGTATCTGACAGAAGAAATTTCTAAGCAGCAAAGTATTCAAGAGGTGACTTGGGCACTGTTAAAGACATTCAGTTTTATAAGGAAACAGAGCATAAAAGTTTAGAAAATTTTCAGCCTGAGTATGCAATAGTAAAGAAAAGCCCATTTTCTGGGGAGAAATTCAAGTTGGCTGCAGAAATTTACCTAAGTAGCAAGGAGCCTAATGTTAATTCCCAAGACCATGGGAAAAATATCTCCAGGCTATGTCACAGACCTTTACAGCACCCCCTCCCATCACAGACCTAAAGGTCCAGGAGGAAAAAGTGGTTTCATGGGCCCGGCCCAAGGTCCCCATGGTGTGTGCAGCCTAGGGACTTGGTGCCCTGTGTCCCAGCTACCCCAGCCATGGTTGAAAGGGGCCAATGCATAGCTCGGACTGCGGCTTCAGAGGGTGGAAGCCCCAAGCCTTGGCAGCTTCCACATGCTGTTGAGCCTGTGGGTGCACTGAAGTCAAGAATTGAGGTTTGGGAACCTCCACCTACATTTCAGAAGATGTATGGAAATACCTGGATGCCCAGGCAGAAGTTTGCTGCAGGGATGGGGCCCTCACGGAGAACCTTTGCTAGGGCAATGTGGAAAGGAAATGTGGAGTCAGAGCCCCTGTGCAGAGTCCCTACTGGGGCACTGCCTAATGGGGCTGTGAGAAGAGGGCCACCATCCTCCAGACCCTAGAATGATAAATCCACTGAGAGCTTGCACCGTGTGCCTGGAAAAGCTGCAGACACTCAACGTCAGCCCGTGAAAGCAGCCAGGAGGGAGGCTGTCCCCTGCAAAGCCATAGGGGTGGAACTGCCTAAGACCATGGGCACCCAACTCTTGTATCAGTGTGACCTGGATGTGAGACCTGGATGTGAGACCTGGAGTCAAAGGAGATCATTTTGAAGCTTTAAGATTTGACTGTTCCATTGGATTTCAGACTTGCAAGGGCCCTGTAACCCCTTTGTTTTGGCCAGTTTCTCCCATTTGGAATGGCTGTATTTACCTAATACCTGTACCCCATTGTATCCAGGAAGTAGCTAGCTTGCTTTTGATTTTACAGGCTCATAGGCGGAAGAGACTTGCTTTCTCTCAGATGACACTTTGAACTGTGGACTTTTGGGTTAATGCTGAAATGAATTAAGACTTTGTGGGACTGTTGGGAAGGCATGATTGGTTTTGAAATATGAGGAGATGATATTTGGAGGGGCCAGGGGCAGAATAATACGGTTTGGCTGTGTGTGGGGGCCAGTCTTCTCCATGCTATTTTCATAATAGAGAATAAGTCTCACAAGATCTGATGGGTTTGTCAGGAGTTTCTACTTTTGCTTCTTCCTCATTTCTGCCATGTAAGAAATGCCTTTTACCTCCCACCATGATTCTGAGGCCTCCCCAGCCACATGAAACTATAAGTCCAATTAAACCTCTTTTTCTTCCCAGTCTCGGGTGTTTCTATCAGCAGCATGAAAACAGACTAATACACATACTTTCTGTAACTTGTCTGATACTCTGGATAAAGATCATCTTTATATTGTTTTAAAAATTTTTAAACTTTGTGTAATCCCCATAACCAAGCATATGTTGACTATTTTTGCTGAATTTTACTCATTGATAATGTATTGAAATGTCTACTATATATATACACACACACACACACATATATATATACACACACATATATATATATGTCCTCTTCTTAGCAGAAACTCTAGAATCCTCTTTTTTTGTTATATCTATGCATGACTATCCTTAAATGTAAGCAGTGCTCACAATTCTGTTCTGCACTGTTACTATGTTACCCATGCTTACAACTTAACTAGGGAGACATAAGTTGTAAGCATGGGTAACATGGTAATAGTACAGAACAGAATTGTGAGCACTGCTTACATTTAAGGATAGTTATGCATAGATATAACATGGCTTATAAGTACATCTCAAAATAAATAAAGCAAAGTATAGAAGTATTTTAGCCTTAGATAATGAAGACATAAGTTTGTGTCAAGTGATTAAATAGAATACTGTAAAGCCCTTTCACTAGTGTCAGAAAACTATCCTTTTACTCTGTTACCAATATAAAATTTGTGTGCAATACACTTAAAATTTTTAGAGCCTCTGAGATGTTATGCAACTTATTTTCTTTAAAGATAAAATTGTTTGTTTGAGAAACCCAGTTTCAAGAAAATGGCATTTTATCCTTACTTTGTGAAGCTTCCCCACCCCTCTTCTTTCATCTAACCGGTGCTGCTAAAATGTGATACACCTAGTCAAAGAAGCATTGTTCCAAAGGTCCTGACCTAGAATAAGAAAACAAAAACTGACTTCATAGCTAGGATGACAACTGTAGCTCCATTACCACTGAATTGCTTACTTTTGTTCTTATTCTATCAAACCATGGTTTTGCCAATGTGACATTCAGTTACCTAAGAGGGGAGAAGTCTGATTTCTTTATGATTTTAATACCCTTTCCCCTTATATTTTAAAATAACTGGTTTTAGGCCGATAAGTATCTACTCGAAGAAGTTCAAAGTCTTATATAATTTAAGAACACTGGAGGAGGTTTAAATACTCATACACAGTCACACTTCATTTTATTCTACTTCACTTGTATATACATAGCACTTTGCAGATAATTGTGTTTTTCATAAATTGAAGGTTTGTGGCAACCTTGCATTGAGGAAGTTCACTGACACTACTTTTCCAAAACCATGTGTTCACTTCATGTCTCTGTGTCACATTTTGGTAATTCTTGCAATATTTCAAACTTTTCCATTATGATTATATGTGAGTGGTGACCCATGGTGAGTCATTTTTGATGTTACTACTGCAATTGCTGTGGGGTGAACTGAACTGTGCCCATATAAGACAGAAAACTTAATGGATAACTGCGTGTGTTCTGACTGCTCCTAACCTGTAATTTTTCAGCTCTCTTCTTCTTGGGCCTTTTTATTTCCTGGGGCAAAGTCCAATAATAACCCTACAATGGCCTCTAAATGTTCCAGTGAAAGAAAGAGTCGTACATCCCTCTCTTTAAATCAGAAGCTAGAAATGATTAAGCTTAGTGAGGAAAGCATGTTAGAAGCTGAGGTGGCCTGAAAGCTAGGTCTCATGCATCAGTTAGCCAAGTTGTGAATGCAAAGGAAAAGTTATTGAAGGAAATTAAAAGTGCTACTCCAGTGAACACACAATTTGATAAGAAATCTAAACAGTAATTTTGCTGATGTGCAGAAAGTTTGAGTGATCTGGATACAAGACCAAACCAGGCATAACATTCCCTTAGGCCAAAGCCTAATGCAGAGTAAGTCCCTAACTCTCTTGAATTCTACCAAGGGTGAGAGAGGTGGATTAGCTGCAGAAGAAAAGTTTGAAGATAGCAGAGGTTGGTTCATGAAGTTTAAGGAAATAAGCCATCTCCATAACATAAAAGTATAAGGTGAAGCAGCAAGTAGTGATGGAGTAGTGGCAGCAAGTTATCCAGAAGACATAGCTAAGATTATTGATGAAGGTGGTTACACTAAATAACAAATTTTAATGTGGATAAAAAGCCACAGGCTGACTTTCTTTTTAGGGACCAATACAGCTGTTGTCTTTAAGTTGAAGTCAATGATGATTTATCATTCTGAAAATTCTAGGTCCCTAAAGAATGATGCTAAATCTACTTTGCTTGTGCTCTGTCAATGGAACAACACAGCCTGTAGGACAGCAGATCTGTTTATAGAATGGTTTACTGAATATTTTAAGCCCACTGTTGAGACCTTCCTTTAAAAATATTACTGCTCTTCACAGTGCAGCTAGTCACCCAAGAGCTCTGACATGAGGTATAAGGGGAATAATGTTTTCATGTCTGCTGTCTATTCTGCAGTCCACGGATTAAGTAATAATTTTAACTTTAAAGTCTTATTATTTAAGAAACACATTTCATAAGGCTATAGCTACCATAGATAGTGATTCCTCTGATGGATCTGGGCAAAGTAAATTGAAAACATTCTGGAGAGAAAGAAAACTTTCTAGGTAGTGTCACTAAAAACATTTGTGATTCATGAGAAGAGGATAAAATGTCAACATTAACAGGAGTTTAGAAGAACTGGATTCCAATCCCCCATGGAGGACTTTGAGGGGTTCAAGACTTCAGTGTAGGAAGAAAGTACAGATGTGGTAGAAATAGCAAGATAACGAGAATTAGAAGTGGAGCCTGAAGATGTTACTGAATTGCTGCAATTCCATGATAAAAGTTGAACAGATGAGGAATTGCTTCCTCATAAGAAAACAGAGAAAACCTACTGCTGGTAGATATGATGTGAACATTGCTGAAATGACAACAAAGGATTTACAGTATTTTATAAACTGAGTTGATAAAGCAGTGACAGGGTTTGAGAGGATTGACTCCAATTTTGAAAGAGTTTCTGCTATGCTACTAAACAGCATCAGATGCTACAGAGAAATTTGTGAAGAGTCAATTGATGCTACAAACTTTATTATTGTTTTATTTTAGGAAATTGCCACAGCCACTGCAACCTTCAGCAACCACTACCCTGATCAGTCAATAGCCATTAACGTCAAGGCAAGAGTCCCTACCAGCCAAAATAAAATGACTCATTGATGGCTCAGATGATCATTAGCATTCTTTAGCAATAAAGTATTTTTTAACTAAGGTATGTACATTTTTTAGACTTGCTATTGAACACTTAATAGACCACAGTATAGTGTAAATATAAATTTTATATGCACTGGGAAACCAAAAAATTTGTGTGACTTGCTCTATTGTGATATTTGCTTTATTGTGGTAGTCTCAAACCAAGCTTGCAATATCTCTGAGTTATACCTGCACATTCTCACTCCTTTTTTAGAATTCAGTACTATTGGCATTATCAAAATATTTTTAGATGAAAGCTTAATGCTTCTTATAAACAGTGCTGAAACTTTAGCATGCGTTGGAATCACCTAAAGGACTAATTAAAACAGAATGCTGGGTCCCACCTCCAGAGTTTCTAATTCAGTAGAGCTGAGGTGGGGCCCAAGAGTTTGCATTTCTAAAAAAATTCCAGGTAGGAGGGACCACACTTTCAGAACCACTGATGCAGATCATTTGATGATATATATTTTCAAAATCAAAGCTGACAGGGGTTGTCATACCTTCTCAAGAATAGCATGTATGCTACTTAGAAGATGGTAAGCCATTGTCAAAGTCAGAGGGATACTAATGATGACTTATAGTTTCACAGGTTCTTAATTGACCATTTTCATCCACCTTGGCTGATGTCTAGTGTAACTTAATGCTTAGTAAAGTAAAAAATCTTTAAGCAATGTCTTGGCCCTAAGACTGTTATCTAAAATATGTTCTTACTTGTTTATATCCTCTTTGATAGCTGTTAAAGTGATGTGGCAGCTGAGAATTACAATTGTTGATTTAAATCATGGAATATAAAAAAAGATATAATACTTGTTATGTCCTTCATAATTTCTAAAGCCATTATGAGGTCTTAATTAAAAGAAACAAAAAATAAAACCCTCAATTTTTCCCTAGCGCTTACTCTACTTATTATTTAAATGTAATTATAAAAACTCTGAAAAACAAAAATTTAACTGGGAAAATGAAATTAGTATTCTTAATACTACTTAGTGGCTTTTAGATCTAGGACATATGCTTAATATGTATTCTGTTGATTTTTCAATAGAGCATGTTAATTAACATTTCTCAATTACCTATTGAATAATCTCTCTAAAATGCCTATCTGTGATTATTATTCATGAGATTACACTTCCATTTTAGCAGTACTTTTCAACTTTGAGAAGATAAACCCAAGGGATTCTAGAAGAGCATCTGCTTGGAGAATGATTTCTCCAGTAATAGTATCTGAAGGTTGAATAATAACAAGTGAATAGATGTAGACATTTACCAAAAATGACTAAGAGAGACAGTTAATTAAAACAATCTGGGGAGGCATCAAATTAGCTATGGGGCAAATATCCTAGACTCAGGAATTAGACACTATTAAGGTTTCAGGGGGGCACATTGAATTGAAAGAGGCAAGAATTTAACAAACGAAATGATAAACTACAACAGGTAATTAAATAAATAAAGCAGCTTCTTACATATTCTCCAATAAGAATATATTCTTTGGAATGTTTCCTCATTGTGGAAACATTGAGGGATGGAGGGATACCCAAGCCAAGATGGATATTAGACACCTAGCTTTGACATTAAACACTGAGAAATTCTTGAGTAGGGAGCTTCCGCTGTGTGAGTCTGATCTTCATCACCTTTAAAAAGCAATTAATAAAATCTAGTCTGCTTACTTCACAACATTTTGAGCATTAAATTTAATTATATACAAATGTGTAGTTTTGGTGTCTGTTCAGTGAGAATTGATTCTCATTTCCCCAAAAGTAATTTAAATGTTTTAATCAAATGTGCAATGTTGACATATTTACCTTTCCCAGCACTTTTGTACTTTTTCAGGGTTAAAATAAACATTTTGGTCATTTAAATGAGAAAAAAATACCTATAGGTTCTTTTAAAACTCAAATGTCATAGCTTTTTAACTGTTCTAATTGTTTCTGCTAATAGAAAGAAGTTGATGTGCAGACCACAAAATAATAAATATTTTTGCCTAGTTTTTGGGAAAAAGAAAATACTATGTTATACTTTAAGAAAGCGTAAACTTAATTTCATTCCATAGTTGAATCTGTCACTAAGTAATCCTTAGTTAAAGAAAAAAATCTAGTGACAGGGCACAAAATTATATAAGTAAAAATTCTAGAAGATTACCAATGTTAAGAATAAAATACAGTTACATAATTTTAAAATATTTCTAATGAGTGATAAGAAAAACTTGTTAATGGAATTTCTGAAGTAAATAGCCAATTTTTAACTTTCTGCTAATATGGCAATTATTTAGCTTAAAAAACAGACACATTTCCTCAGTCAGTTTTTGGACATCTTATTTTGTAACTTCCTATTGATTAACATCACCTTTAACATTTTAGTACTTGACTTAACATTTTATCATTTGAATAATTCACATTTTATTAAACTCTTCATTTTTATAGGAACAACCAAACCATCAACCAACATTTTAACCTATTAATCTAAACTAAACTTTTTTCCCCCCTCATTTATTCTCTCAATTAAGATGATTCTGGTTGCATGTAACAGAAAATGTAGCTTATTTATTATCTCACATTAGAGGAAGTCTAGTAGTAAGGCAGACCCAGAGTTGGTTTATTTGTTAGCTTAATTATGTATTAAAGGACTTGGCTTCTTCGAGTCACTACTTTGCCATTCTTAGTATTATCTTTTCTCAGGGGAAGGGTGGAAGGAGGGATAAAAACGTGGCTGCTGTACTTCCAAGCATTCAGAATCATTGAAAAGTGTTGCTAAATCAGACTGCTGCGTCTAATCCCCAGAATTTGATTCAGTAAGACCCAATGGGGTGTGAGAATTTGCATTTCTAAAAAATTCCCAGGTGATGCTGATGCTGCTAATAGTATAGCCACACTAAGAAATATTAACTTAGACTAATGATCTTGGAAGCAAACGGATTTTTTTTTCTTTTTAGTTGACAGGTAATTGTTATAGTTGTACATATTTATGTCACACAGAGTGATATTTTGATACATCTGTACTATGTGTAATCATCAAGTAAGGGCAATTAACATATCCATCACCTCGAAAGTTTACTTCTTTTTGTTGGGAACATTCCAAATCCTCTCTTCTAGGTTTTTGAAAATATACAATAAATTATTGTCAACTGTATTTATCCTACAGTGCTATAAAATACTATCATTTATTTCTTCTATCTAGCTGTAATTTTGTATCCATTAACCAACCTCTCTGTATTTCTCCTCCCTACTACCTTTACTAGCCTCTAGTAACCACTATTCTACTATTTACTTCTATGAGCTCAACTGTTGAGCTCATATATGGGTGTGAACTGTGGTATTTATCTTTCTGTGCCTGACTTATTTCACTTAACCTAATGTCCTCCAGGTTCATCCACATTGCCATGAATGACAGGAGTTAGTTCTTATTTATGACTGAATAGTTTTCTATTGCATACATAGTCCACATTTTCTCTATCCATTCATTTGTTGATGGACTTGTATTTTGATCCCATTATCTTGGCTATTGTGGATAATGCTGCATGGGGGTACAGATACCTCTTCAATAATAATTTCCTTTTCTTTGGCTAGGTACCAGTGGTGGGATTGTTGGATCATATGGTAGTTCTATTTTTAGTTTTTTGAGGAACCTCCATACTGTTTTCCGTAGTAGCTGTACTAATTTACAATCACACTAATACTGTATGAGTTTCCTTTTCTCTGCATCCTCACCAGCATTTGCATTTTTGGTCTTTTTGATCATAGTCATTCTAACAAGTGTGAGGTGATATCTCATCGTGGTTTTGATTTGTGTTTCCCTGATGATAAGCAATGTCAAGTATTTTTTTTTCATATACTTGTTGGCCATTTGCTTACCTGTTTTTGAGAAATGTCTTCAGATCATTTGTCCATTTTAAAATAAAAATATTTGGGGGATTTTTTAGTTGTTGATTTTTTTGAGTTCCTTGTATATCTTGGACATTTTGTCAGGTAAATAGTTTGCAAATATTTACTTCCATTCTACAGATTGTCTCTTCACTTTGTTGATGATACTCTTTGTTGTATAGAAGCTTTTAGTTTGATATAGTCCCATTTGCCTATTTTTATTTTTGTTGCCTGTGCTTTTAAAGTCTTACCCATAAAATGTTTTCCTAGACCAATGTCTTGAAGCATTTTCCCTGTTTTCTTCTAGTAGTTTTAGAGTTTTGAGTCTCACATTTAATTATTTAATCCATATTGGGTTCATTTTTGTATATGCTGAGAGCTAGGGGTCTAATTTCAGTCTTCTTTTATATGAACATCCAGTTTCCCAAAACCATTTATCGAAAATAATGTTCTTTTACTACTGTATGTTCTTGGCTCCTTTTCTGAAAATTAGATGGCTGTAAATAGTTGGATTCATTTCTAGGTTCTCTATTCTGTTCAATTTGTTTTTGTATTTGTTTTTATACCAGTATCATGCTATTTTGGTCACTAAAGCTTTGTGGTATATTTTGAAGCCAGATAGTGTGATGCATTCAGCTTTGTTCTTTTTGCTTAGGATTGCTTTGGCTCCTCAGGATCTTTTGTGTTTCCACGTGAATTTTAAGAATTGTTTTTTTCTATTTCTATGAAGAAGTCATTGGTATTTTAATTGGAAATGCACTGAATCTGTAGCTTGAGTAGAATGGTCATTTTAACAATACTACTTTCAATTCATGAGCATAGGATGTCTTTCCATTGTTTTTGTGTCCTCTACTATTTCTTTCATCAGTGTTTTGTAGTTTTCATTGTAGAGGTCTTTCATCTCCTTGGTTAAATTTATTCCTAAAGATTTTTTTGTAGCTACTATAAACGGAATTACTTTCTTGATTTTTTTTTGTTGTTGTTGTTATTGGCATATAGAAATGCTACCAGGTTTTGTATGTTGATTTTGTGTCCTACAACTTTACTGAATTTATTAGTTCTAAAAGTATTTTGGTGGAGTATTTAGGTTTTTCTGTATATAAGATCATGTCATCTGCAAACAGGGACAATTTAACTTCCTCTTTTCCAATTTCAATGGTCTTTATTTATCTTGCCTAATCTATTTTGTCTGATATAAGTATAGCTACTCCTACATACTTTTGGTTTTCATTTGTGTGAAATACATTTTTCCATTCCTTCACTCAGAGTCTATGTCTGTTTTTACAGGTGACACAAGTTTCTTGTAGGCAGCATAAAGTGGGGTTTTGTTTTTTCTTATTCATTCAGCCAATCTATATCTTTTAATTGGGGGAATTTAAACTGTTTAGCTCCAAGGTTGTTATTGATAAATAAGGACTTGCCTTTGTCATTTTGTTAATTGTTTTCTGAATGTTTTGTGTACCCTTTGTTTCTTTCTTATTGTTTTTCTTTGCAGTTTGATGGCTTTCTGTAGTGATAAGGTTTAGTTCCTTCCTCTTTCTTATTTTTGTATTTGTTCTACCAGTGATATTTACATTATTGTGTGTTTTCATGATGATAGATATTGTCCTTTAGCTTCCAAATGTGGGACTCTCTTAAGCATTTTTTTGGAGGGATATTGATGAGTTTCCTGTTTTTGGTTTCTGGGAAATACTTTATTTCTCCTTCATTTCTGAAAGTTAGCTTTGTTGGGTATAGTATTCTTGGCTGACAATTTCTTTGCTTCAGCACTTTGAATATATTATCCCATTCTCTCCTGGCCTGTAAGGTTTCTGCTGAGAAATATGCTGTTAGTCTGATGGGGATTCCTTTACATCTGACTTGATGCTTATCTCTTGCTGTTTTCGGAATTCTATCTTCAATTTTGGCCATGTAACTATAATGCATTTCAAATAGGACCTTTTGTGATTAATTTACTTGGAGATCTTTGAGCTTCCAGTATCTGGATGTCTATATCTCTCCTAAGATTTGGGAAGTTTTCAGCTATTATTTTATTAAATAGGTTTTCTATGCTTTTAACCATCTATTCTCCTTCTGGAACTTTCAAATGAAAATATTTCTTTGCCTAAATGTGTCCCATATGTCATATAGGCTTTCTTAATTCTTTTTGATTATTTTTGCTTTTTTTGTCTGAGCAGATTATTTAAAAAGTCTGTCTTAAAGTTCTAAAACCCTTTCTTCTGCTTGATCTGGTCTATTGTTGAAGCTGTTTATTGTATTTTTTATTTCTTATTTTTTTTACATTTTATTTTTTAATTGATGAGCGAGTATTGTACACATTCATGAGGTAAATAGTGATGTTTGGATATATATATATATGTAATGTATTGTGATCAGATTAAGGCAATTAGCATATCCATCATCTTAAACATTTGCAATTTCTTTCTGTTGGGAGCATTCAACATACACTTTCTAGCTATTTGAAACTATGTAAGTATTGTTTATTGCATTCATTGGGTTCTTCAGTTTTAATATTTGTTTTTTTGTTATGACATCTACCTCTCTGCTGAATTTTTCATTCAGATCATGAATCGTTTTCTTGATTTTATTGTATTGTTATCTGTGTTTGCTTGCATTTCACTGAGTTTTCTGAGGGTAATTATTTTGAATTTCTTTTCAGGCATTTCATGTGTTTTCTTTTTTGGGATTCTGTTACTGAAGAATTATCATGGTTTTTTTTGGTGCTGTCACATTTCCTTGCTTTTTTATGTTTTTTGTTTCTCTATGTTGATATGTGTGCATCTGGTGCAACAGTTTTTTCTTCCAATTTTATGGAGTATCTTTTATAGAAAAAGACTTTTTCCTATAGATGTATTCATAATGTCAGTTGTGTAGAATGCTTTAGCTTTCATTCTGGGTGGGTGCAGTAGTATAGTCTCTGTGTAATTTCTTTTGCTGTCATCAACATCAGTGGTGTCTGCAAGCTCCTTAGTGGCTTAGGTTCCAATTGTCTGTGGAGGCTGTGGGAAAGCTGTGCTGGATGGAGATGGCAGTTGAGATGATCCTTGGGCCTCTGGGCAGCACATGGATGCATGGTGACTTCATTGCTGGAATGGTCTGGGTTGCTGGCAGAAGTGATAGTAGCCTCAGGTGATCTGGTTCTTTAACCCCTGTTTGGTGTGGTGGTGACAGCAGGTCCCTAGGAGGAGTGCAGAGGTTTTGATGATGGCTGGGAATGGATGTTTGAGGATGACTTATGATGTTCATTAAAAGATATACTGTAATTACCATTACAGTATATCATTAGAAAATTAGAGGTCTCTTTACTCACCTCAAAGGGCCTGGTGCCATTTTTAGTTTATAAGCCTCCTGTTAAATATTCTAGACTGGGACACTGCTCATTTAGAATACCAATATTTCTAGTAGTTGATGTAGCAGTTTTGCAAAAAATAGTTTTGCATTCAGATGTTAGAATTAAGAGCTAATTGGGCAAGTTCAAGCCCCAAATTTTCAATTCAGCTTATCTGTTCCCACTAATAGAAAGTTTTACCCTCTAAAACCTCATTTTTCTGATTCCCTTAAATATAGGACATTTGGAAATATTAAACATTAAAAATATGATATAGGCTATAAAAGCATTACCTTTTACAGCCAAGGAAGCAAAAATAAGGTTGTCTGAAGGCATACTAGAAGTGCCTCTAGTCCAATTTTCCACCTGATCTTTTATTGTAGCAATAAATTTTCTAACTTAAAGGATGAACAATTTGCTTGTATTGCAAAAACTCTTTCCTGCCAATTTGTAATTACCCTTCTCTATCATTTATCTTACAAGCTATATTGCCAAATTGTAATTTCCCCTTTTTCATTATCTATTTCAAAAACCATCTCATTGATAAGGGTTCTGTATTTCCCATAGTATGCTCAGTGGGAGTAGTGGTCTGTTTCCATGATTGTCCAGCGCTAAACGGCAGAATCCTCATAAAGCCTTGGGGCTCTGTAACTTATTCTCTAATTTATTATCATAACGGCATTTTGTGACTTTTTCTCATTTATTTGCACAATAGGAAGCACAGTAGAGAGAGATGATTTCTGCAGGGACCCTGGAAGGACATGGGACAAATTCAGACACAGATGCAAGCTTTGCAGAAAATATCTGACTTCTAGCAGTTTTTGGGATAGAAAAGTTTTAAGTGTAAAATGTACCATTTTGGAGGTATGAAGCAATGCAACCTTTCCCAAAGCTCTCTCACATCCCAGTGTGCAGCAGGATAAAGAGAGATTGAAAATGTTTCTGATACGAAATTGATAAAGTGTTTAAATGGAAGGAGGAAGCTATTAATGCAAACACAGCTAGAGGCCTGCAGATATGATATAGAATTTGTCACACTGTTTCAACTACTTAAAACAACCAACCCATCAGCAAAGCTTTCAAAGTTGGTAGAAGATATTGGCCAGTGGCAATTTAAATTACTCATCTATTTTAAGACCTGTTGCTTCTACATAACCTCCTAGCGGTCTTGTCCAGAAATTAAGGGGAAATTCATTGATCTCTAAGGTAACGACTAAAGACAGTGCTGGAAATAACAGTAGGTCCTCATGTAATGTTGTTGATAGGTTCTTGGAAACTGTGACTTTAAGCAAAAAAAAAAAAAAAAAAAATTAAAATGAATTTTACCACAGGCTGATTGATATAAACAAGAGTTAAAGTTCCCACAGCATATTTCTGGTGAGTCACAAACACATCACTAGAATTCTACATAAGGACCAAAATACTTTTTTTCAACTTTCACTTTTATTTTTTGGTCAACTTTCACTTTTTTCCAACTGTTATTTGTATTTTTCCTAAAGCAGATTTGCTCGAGAATCTTATTTTAAAATTTTTATTTAGGTATGTTTATATAGTACATCAGATTTTGATACAGGCATGCAATGTGTTAAAATCACATCTCAAGCTTTTATTTTTGTGTTACAAATGATCCATTTATACTGTTTTAGTTATTTTAAAATGTAAAATTGGCCAGGCACCGTGGCTTATGTCTGTAATCCCAAAACTTTGGGAGGCCGAGGTGGGAGGATCACGAAGTCAGGAGATCAAGACCATGCTGGCCAACATGGTAACACCCTGTATTTACTAAAAATACAAAAATTAGCTGGGCATGGTGGCGCGTGCCTGTAATCCCAGCTACTCAGGAGGCTGAGGCAGGAGAATCACTTGAACCAGGGAGATGGAGGTTGCAGTGAGCCGAGATCATGCCACTGCACTCCAGCCAGGTGACAGAGTAAGACTCTCTCAAAAAAAAAAAAGTTAAATTAAATTATTATTGACTATAGTCACCCTGTTATGCTAGCAAATACCTGGTTTTATTTATTCTTTCTAACTAAATTTTTTGTACCTATTTGTGATCCCCACCTCCTACCCCTGTCCCCACCACCCTTCTCAGCCTCTGGTAACCTTCATTCTACTCTTTATCTCCATGATTTGCATATGTTGAACCATCATTGCATCCCAAGGATAAAGCTCACTTGGTCATGATGAATGATGTTTTTAAGGTATTGTTGAATTTGGTTTGCTAGTATTTTGTGGAGGATTTTTGCATTAATATTCATCAGAGAAACTAGCCTGTAGAGTTTTTTTTTTTTTAATGTGTCTTTGTTTTTATATCGGGGTAACACGGGCCTTGTAGAATGAGTTTGGAAGTATTCCCTCCTCCTCTATTTTTTTTGGAATAGTTTGAGTAGCATTGGTATTAGTTCTCCTTTAAATGTTTGATAGAATTCAGCAGTGAAGCCATCAGGTCCCAAGCTTTTCTTTGCTGGGAGACATTTTATTATGGCTTGTTATTGGTCTGTTCAGGTTTTGGATTCTTCATGGTTCAATCTTGGTAGGTTGTATGTGTCTAGGGATTTATCCATTTCATCTAAATTTTCCAATTTATTAGCATATGGTTGATCATACTGACCACTAATAATCCTATGAATTTTTATAGTATCAGTTGCAATCTTTTTATTTTCATCTCTGATTTTATTTATTTGGGTCTTTTCCCTTTTTTTCTTTGATTGGCTAATGGTTTGTCTGTTTTGTTCGTCTTTTGAAAAAACTTTTTGTTTCATTGACATTTTTATTGTTTTCTTCATTTCAAACTTATTTCTGCTCTGATCTTTATTCTTTTTTCCTACTAATTTTGGGTTTGACGTGCTACTGCTTTTTAAATTTTTTAAAAGATGCATCATTAGGATATTTATTTGAAGTCTTTCTTTTCTTCTTCTTCTTCTTTTTTTTTTTTTTTGAGACAAGAGTTTTGCTCTGTCGCCAGGCTGGAGTGCAGTGGTGTGATCTTAGCTCACTGCAACCTCTGCCTCCCAGGCTCATGCGATTCTCCTGCCTCAGCCTCCCAAAGAGCTGGGGTTAGAGGCACCTGCTACCATGCCCGGCTAACTTTTGTATTTTTAGTAGAGATGGGGTTTTGCCATGTCATCCAGGCTGGTCTCAAACTCCTGACCTAACCTCAGGTGATCCGCCCACCTCAGCCTCCCACAGTGCTAAGCCACCACTTCATTCTTTTTAATGTAGGTACTTAAAGCTATTAACTTCCTTCTTAGCACTTAAAGCTATAAACTTCCCTCTTTCACCATATCTGATACATTTTGGTATGTTGTGTTTCCATTATCATTTGTTTCAATAAATTTTTCAATTTCCTTCTTAATTTCTTTCTTTTTCTTTTCTTTTCTTTTCTTTTTTTTTTTTTTTTGTCATCTCAGCTCACTGCAACCTCTGCCTCCTGGGTTCAAGTATTCTCCTGCCTCAGCCTGCTGAGTAGCTGGGATTACAGATGCCAGCCACCATGCCCGGCTAATTTTTGTACTTTTAGTAGAGACAGGATTTCACCATGTTGGCCAGGCTGGTCTTGAACTCGTGACCTCAGTTGATCTGCCTGCCTCGGCCTCCCAAAGTGTTGAGGTTACAGGCATGAGTCACTACACCCATTCTCCTTCTTAATTTCTTTATTGACCCACTGGTCATTCAGGAGCATGTTTTTGAATTTCCACGTATTTGTATAGTTTCCAAAATTCCTCATTTTAATTCTAGCTTTATTCCATTTTTGTTAGATAAGATGCTTGATATTATTTCTTTTTTTGGGAAATGTTTAAGACTTCCTTTGACGTTAACATATGGCCTGTCCCTGAGACTACTCCATGTGTTGAGAAGAATGTGTAATCTGCAGCCACTGGATGAAATGTTCTGTAAATATCTGTTAGGTCCATTTGGTCTATAGCGCAGATTAAGTCTGATGTTTGTTGGTTGTCTAGGAGATCTGTCCAATGCTGAAAATGGAGGGTTGAAGTCTCCAGCTATTTTGTATTGAGGTCTATCTTTCTCTTTAGCTCTAATAAAATTAGCTATATATATCTGGATGCTCCTGTCTTAGGTACATTTATAATTGTTATATCCTCTTGCTGAATTAACCCCTTTATCATTATATGATGACCTTCTGTGTCTCTTCTTACAACTTTTGTCATGGAATCTATTTTGTCAGATATAAGTATAGCTACTTCTGCTCTTTTTTGGTTTCCATTGGCTTGGAATATCTTTTTCCATCCTTTTATTTTCAGCCTATGTGTATCTTAATAGGTGAAGTGTGTTTCTTATAGATAATAGATCATTGGGTCTTGTTTTTTAATCCATTCAGCCACTCTGTGTCTTTTGGTTGGAGAGTTTTGTCCATTTGCATTCGATGTTTTTATTGCTAAGTAGAAACTTCCTCTTACCATTTTGTTATTTGTTTTCTGGTTGTTTTGTGGTTTTCCTTTCCTTCTTTCCTTCCTCCTGTCTTCCTTTTAGTGAAGGTGATTTTCTCTAGTGGTATGATTCAATTTCTTGCTTCTTATAGTTTTTGTGTCTGTTGTATGTTTTTCAATATGAGGCTTGCAAATACTATCTTATAACCCATTATTTTAGACTTAAGACAACTTAAAACTGATTACATAAACAAAAAAACATGCAAAAAGAAAACTAATAGAAACTCTACATTTAACTTTGTCCCCCTGCTTTTTAACTTCTTGTTTTTCTTTTCTTTTCTTTCTTTCTTTCTTTTTTTTTTTTGAGACAGAGTCTCACTCTGTTGCCCAGACAAGAGTGCAGTGGCACGATCTTGGCTCACTGCAAACTCTGCCTTCCGGTTCAAGCGATTCTCTTGACTTTGCCTCCTGAGTAGCTGGGGTTACAGGCATGTGCCACCACGCCTGGCTAATTTTTGTATTTTTTTAGTAGAGACAGGGTTTCACCATATTGGTCAGGCTGGTCTCAAACTCCTGGTCTCGTGATTGGTCTGCCTTGGCCTCCCAAAGTGCTGGGATTACAGGCATGAGCCACTGTACCCAGCCTTCTTGTTTCTCTTTATGTCTTATTGTAGAACATCTCGAAAAGTTGTTGTAGTTATCATTTTTGATTGATTCACCATTTAGACTTTCTACTTGAGTACTTTACATGCCACATTACAGTTTGTTTTTGCAGTTATAATATTCTGTGATTTTCTATGTGCTATTACCAGTGAGTCTTGGACGTATAAATTATTTTTTAAAAAATGTTATTTTAGGTTTGGGAGTACACATGAAGGTTTGTTACATAAACATACGTCATGAGGGTTTGTTGTACATATTCATATAGATGATTTATTGCTCATTAACATCTTTGTCTTTCAGGTTGAAGAACTCTCCTTAGTTAGCATTTATTTTAGGACAAGTCCAGCACTGATGAATAATTAGCTTTTGTTGGTCTGGGAAGGTCTTTAGTTGTCCTTCATACTTGAAGAATATTTTCACCAAATATACTATTCTACAATAAATGTTTTTTCTTTTTTTTTCCTTTAGCACTTTAAATATGTCACACCACTCTCTTGGCCTGTAAGATTTCCACTGAAAAGTCTGCTGCCAGACATATGGGAGCTCCATTTTATTTTATTTGTTCCTTTACTCTTGCTGCTTTTAGGATCCTTTCTTTACCCTTGACTTTTAGGAGTTTGATTATTGAATGCCTTGGGGTAGTCTTTGGGTTAAATCTGCTTGGTGTTCTACAATCTTTTTGTACTTGAGTGTTTATATCTTTCTTTAGGCTTAGGAAGTTTTTTGATATCCCTTTGAATAAACTTTATATCCCCATCTCTTTCTCTACCTCCTCTTTAAGGCCACTAAGTTCTAAATCTTAAAGGCATACTTCATTCTTTATTCTTATTTCTTTTGTTTTCTCTGTGTATTTTCAAATAGACTTTCTTCATGCTATTTTTTTCTGCTTGATCAATTCTGCTATCAAGAGACTCTGATGCATGCTTTAGTGTTCCAATTACATTTTTCAACTCCACAAGTTTTGCTTCTTTTAATTACTTCAATTTGTTTGTTAACTTTATCTGATAAAATTCTCAATTTCTTCTCTGTCATCTCAAATTTCTTTGAGTTTCCTAAAAAGAGATATTTTGAACAAAGGTCACATATCTCTTTTTTCTTCTGGATTGGTCCCTGGTGTCTTATTTAGCTCATTTGGTGAGGTCATGTTTTCCTGGATGGTATTGATGTTTGTTGGTGTCTGAGCATTGAAATGTTAGGTATTTATTTTAGTCTTCAGTCTGGTCTTGTTTGTACCCATCTTCCTTGGAAGGCTTTTCAGGTATTTGAAAGTACTGGGGTGTTGTGATCTAAGCCATAGCTGCATTAGGGGGCACCTCAAGCCCAGTGATGCTGTGGTTCTTGCAGACTTATAGAGGTACTGCCTTGGTGGTCTTAGCTAAAGCCCTGAAGAATTCTCTGTATTTTGAGGTAGAGACTCTTGTTCTCTTCCCTTACTTTGTCCCAAACAAATGAAATCTCTCTCTCTGTGCTGAGCTGCCCAGGGCTGGGGGTGGGTTGACATGCCACGCCCCCCCCGGCCCTCATCACTGGCACTGTGCTGGGTTAGACCTGAAACCAGTACAGCACTAGGTCTTGCCCAAAGTTCTCTGTAACTACTACCTAGGTACTACTTATGTTCACTCAAGTCCCTAGGGCTCTACCATTAGCAGGTAGTGAAGCCAGCCAAGTTTGTTTCCTTTCCTTCAGGGCAGTGAGTTTCCCACAGCCCCTGGTAGGTCCAAATATGCTGTATGGGAGCTAGGGACTGCAGTCAAAAATCTTACATGTCTATCTGATGTTCTATTCTACTGCAGCTAAGCGGGCACAAACCACAATACAAAGTCCTTCCTGCTACTCTCTCCCCTTTCCACAGGAAGAGGAGCCTCTCCCTTTGGCAACCACTACCATTGGCCCTGGTGGTTTTCCACACCACCGCTGATATTCACTTAAAGCCCAAAGGACCTTCAGTCAGCTTGTGGTGAATGCTGCCAGGCTTGTGACATACCCTTCAGGGCACTGGGCTCCCCTCTGGCCTAGGGGAGGTCGAGAAGTGCCATCCAAGGTGTTAGGCCTGGGATCAGGGACTTCAAGAGCCCACTTGTTGGTTTACACCACTCTGACTGAGTTGGTATCTAACGTGCAAGACTAAGTCCTCTTTACTTTCCCCTCTGCTTTTCTCTAGCAGGAGTCTCTCACCATAGCCACCACAGCTGGCAATGTGCTGGGTCTCACCTGAAGCCATGTCTCAGAGTCTCACGCAAGGCCTACGCCATGGTGCACTACCTGGGTATTGCTGCTGATTATTTAGGGCCCAGGGGCTCTTTAGTCACAGGTGATGAATCCTGCCAGGTGTGGGTTACCTTTTGGCCCATGTTGTGTCTAGCCATGTTGTCCATGAGCTAGGGTTTGGCATGGGGGCCTCATGACTGCCTGGTGCCATTTCCTACTTTGACTGAGCTGGTATCCAATATGCAAAACAAATTCCTCTTTACTCTTTGCTCTCCTCTTCATAAGCAGAGGGAGGGAGTCACTTTTGTTGCTTCAAGCTGTGCTGCCTGGGGTTGGGGGAAGGATGGCAAAAGCACTCCCTTAGACTCCCAGGCTGGTGTCTCCCTAGGTCATGTACCACCCTATTCCAGTGGCTCTAAGCCCAGCCCAGCACTAGGAGTTGCCTAGGAACTGCAATCCTTGGGTCCTAGACAGCCTTTCAAGTTTACCTAGAACCCCAGAGCACTTTGGCCCATGGTGGTGAGGCTTGCCAAAAACTCAAGTTCTGACTATTGGGATGGGCCATTCCCTTCTGGCTGTGTCTGGTCTAAATGTTCACTTCATGCATGGGTGCTGGCTGAGCCAGCATGGCTTTGTTCTCCACTGTGACATGGCAGCACTGAGTTCAATAGAAAGACCCCTAGTCACTGCACTCTCCCACCCCCAAGTGCAGAGACTCTTTGTGGAGCATGGCTGCTGCTAGGTTATGGGGGAGGGGTGGTATTAGTGATTTAAAACTGTCTCTCCTACTCTCTTCAATGATATAAATATGAAACCAGGTAGTCTGATTTTTGGTTCTTGTGATAGTACTTTCCAGTATGAAGATAGTTGTTAAAATTTGGTGTTCCTGTTGGGGGTTATCAATGGTATAGGCTTCTATTCCGCCATCTTGCTCTGCTCTCCAAAACACTTCAAATATTAAACATAGAAATAAATATGAGTTATACATACATTTAAGAAAGATTAATAAAACAAATAAGGTAATTATTTACCCAATTATTTCAGTTCAGGGTTGTAGGTAGCCTGAGCCTATCTGGCATCTCAGCACTCAATGCAGGAATCAACCCTGGACAGGATGCCATTCCATCACACAGGGTACACACACTCACACTGGGACAATTTAGACATATCAATTAACCTAACATACACAACTTAGGGATATGAGAGGAAGCCAGAATACCTGGAGAAAACCCATGTAGACATATGGAGAATGTGCAAACTGAATACAGACAGTGGCCCCACCAGTAATCGATTTTTGTTTTTGTTTTCTCATTATTTAATGAAATGATGTATTTGAGGACCTAATGTATAATGCTTTTTGTCAGTCACTAATATGTGTGCCATCAAAGTCTAAAGCACAGGATCAGCTAAAATTTCTCAAATGCATGGAAACAACTGCCTCAACACTGTTATCTTTTAATTTCAAATGGTTACCTTGGCTCAAAATCTGCGTGTGCAATTTTATCTGCTCTAGGCAGTGCTCGATATTGAGCACTTCTTACAACAATTAGAACTTATTCCCATTCAGATGTTGTCCTAGTTAACCCCTTTGTGGTTTTTGGAGATGTAGGTTCATTTTTAAAACTTTTTTTTTTTTTTTTGAGACAGGTTCTTGCTCTGTCCCCGAGGCTGGAGTGCAGTGGTGTGATTACAGTTCACTGCAGCTTCGACCTCCTGGGCTCAAGCAATCCTCCCACCCCAGCTGCCTGAGTATCAGGGACCACAGCTAATGTTTTATTTTCTGTGAAGACAGGGTCTCACTATGTGGTTCAGCCTGGTCTTGAACTCCTGGGCTCACGCAATTTTCCTGCCTCAGCCTCCCAAAATGTTGGGATTACAGGTATGAGCTGCACCAGACCATTAAACTTCTTAAAATCCCTTAACTCCTCTTTGTTTTATAGGAAAAGTAGAAGCTTGGATTTTAGTTTGATCACAGGAAGCGAGTAGATTGTTAGTCAACAAAAAATATTTATGATAAACATTTTTCAGGTTATCCATTTATTTAACAGGTCTTTGTTACATATTTACTGCAGTCAAATGTTCTGGGGCCAGAGGTGAATTATGATACTTTGGAAACTAGATGAAATATTCTTTTAAATGGGTACATTCATATATCAAAACAAATCCTGTAGTTCATATAATTTGGAATATTGTATGTCTGTTTTCCATGGAAATGATGAAGTTCAGAGTCGACTTTTGGTCATGGGACTCACACTCACTTTGCTCTTACCCCTTTCTTATTTTCACATGCACCCCATCCACACTCACATCTAATCCAGAAGACTGGTAGTATGTAAGAGATCCCAAATATCACCATTGGCTCAGAATCTGAGCCAATGAATGGAGAGACTGTGTCATACTTGAAAGAAACTTCTTTAAAAATAAAAATTAAGAGTATAAGTTCTCTCATTTTATCTTCCCAGTTTCATCAAATATTTCATGTTTAGAATGTTACCAAGTGTGAAAGAGGCTACAGAATTTTGTGAGTGATAAAATATTTGTAGAATACTTGGGGATCTGGGTGCTATTAAAACCAACCAAACACAAGTAGCTCATATGAGACCTTCAATTTTTATTCTTGCTTCCAACTTTTATTCTTCCAGCACTGCTAAAACATGGAACTAGGCAGATTTATAGCAATACTGGTAGATGTTTGTTAGGCACTAATTTCAAACAACACTCTTGGCAATAAAACTATATTTCTCTAAACTTGACATTTAGCATGTCCTTTATTCTATAAGAAGAAAAATACTTCTGTTGTTCTGTTGTAGTAGGTTAGCTTATAAAAATAAAGTGATGGCCGGGTGCGGTGGTTCATGCCTGTAATTCCAGCACTTTGGGAGGCCGAGGCAGGTAGATTACGAGGTTAGGAGTTTGAGACCAGCCTGGCCAAGACGGTGAAACCCCATCTCTACTAAAAATACAAAAATTAGCTGGGTGTGGTGGCAGGCACCTGTAATCTGGGACTCAGGAGGCTGAGGCAGGAGAATCACTTAAACCTGGGAGGTGGAGGTTGCAGTGAGCCGAGATTGCACCACTGCACTCAACCCTGGGTGACAGAGCAAGTCTCCATCTCAAAAAAAAAATAATTAAAGTATGCATCTTTATATGTTTTTAACATGTCCAGCTTTGCCGGTGATGGTGGTTCATGCTTCTAATCCCAAGCACTTTGGGAGGCCGAGGTGGGAGGATCTCTTGAGCTCAGGAGTTCAAGATTGCAGTGTGCTATAATGGCACCATTGCACTGTAGCCTGAGTGACAGACACTCTGTCTCTTGTTAGTAAGTAAATATATAAAATGTTCAGCTTAAGATAAAATGACAATTTATTTTCTAGCAGCTAGGTGAAATTCCTTAACTATTAACCTCTGGTACTTTAAATGATACTAAAACAGCCTTTAAAAGAAGACATTAACTAATTGAGGAACGATTTTAAAAATAATGTTTTCCAAGTTTTAATTTTTAAATCTCTAAAGAACCACATATTCTTTTACCAGCCAGGTTTATAAAAATGCAGCTATCAAATTTGATATTAAAAACAAGATGCCTCACATCCTCTGTGGAATAAGGCACAGTATAAAGAAAATTAGAACATCATGACCATTCTTCAGTCTTTTTCCCATTTGTAGTAATTCTCCTAAGCAGAGAAGCCTGACAAATTTCCCATTCTTGCTCATGTGATAACTTTTTGCATCAGATGTATTTAATTTTGTAGGTTAAATATCCAGGACAAAAGGAGAGTAGAAATAATTTTTAGAACTATGATTTCTATGGAAGCAGTAAGACGAAACTTGGACATAATGTTTCATTGCCATCAATCTCATTGTAGCTTGCTAACACTCCAGGCATTTGCTTGTTTCTCTGTATAATAATACACTTTTATAGTGCTTATAATTTGCAACCTGTGTTCATTTGCTTTACCAGATTCTTACAATCTTTTGAAAGAAGGGTAGTGTGTGTGTATGAATATATACACATATATATGTATGTGTTTGTATATACATATACATACATGTGTATGACATACATATGTATATAGTCATCCCTCAGTGTCCACAAGGGATTGGTTCCAGAATTCCCTCAGACATCAAAATTTGCAGATGTTTAACTTTCTTATATAAAATGACGTCTTGGTCAATTCTTCCTGGTAAAGCTGATCCTAATCTTACCAGTTTCTTTTTTAGCTTAGTAACAGGAACAATGACTTTCATAATTTAGGTGACCAAAAGTAAAATTTCAATTTAAATCATTTTAGGTCTAAACCATGGAGCTATAAATCTTTTGGAGGAGTTATAGATTCAATGTCAATGCTAGAGTATTGCAGTATATTAATACAATAGATAGTTCTGAAAATTTGCTTTAGATGTTTCAGCTAAAGTGACCCAATATCAAATTCTGTACGGTTACCTTCTATTTTGTAAATGCATATGTTAATATCAAAGTGTTTATATTGTATAATTTCCTACCTTAGATGCTTTTTAAAATATAATGCTGTTGTTTCAAGGTTGAATATGTACAGTAATA
The DNA here is from genome assembly GCA_963573385.1 of Cacajao melanocephalus. Classification (NCBI taxonomy): domain Eukaryota; kingdom Metazoa; phylum Chordata; class Mammalia; order Primates; family Pitheciidae; genus Cacajao; species Cacajao melanocephalus. The sequence continues at coordinate 18,132 of CAUYLG010065934.1, read as the reverse complement.
ACCATTACAAATTGATTACATTGAACAAGAGAGAGCACATTCATTGTACAAATCATAGGCTATGTCACTGTGTAGACAAAAATTACCAAGCAAGCCAGAGGTGGATCATAAATACTAACTCTTAAGACTAAAAATTTACTTGATAGTGATTTTTACAGGATCATCTTTAAAAGTGACCTCGCTGAATAAAGTTCAATATTTCTTAAAAGAAAGGTAAATCTAGAAAGCGGTCCAGAATGTTTGATCCTAGTCTAGTACCACCTACTTGGGAACAAATATAGAAACACAGGCAACCCCGTCCGTTAATTTTGATGTTGAACATGCGGTTATAGAGGACACTGGGATATGTTACAGGATCTGAGATGAAAAGCAAATTTGTGAAGTTTCTAAGTGTTGATGGAGAAAAACACATCTAGCATATACTACGTTTTTTTTGAGTTCTCTAGAGGGTGATCACCAACCAGCAGGTGAAGCTCTGCCCTCTAGTGGTTATGGGTGTGAGGGGACTTCTGTTCAACAACGTGTCTGGCTCACCAAGGTTTATTAAAACCAATCGTTCATTAAAAAGCATTTATTAGGTGTCTGGGTGAGATGCCAAGCAAGTGAAATGTTCAAGTGTGAAAAGGCATTGCCACTGGACAAAGGTACAGCGAACGAAGAAGTGCTTGTTCTTTGGCTTCGGTCACTTTACAACTGGTTTCTAATTGCTGTTCCAGCCTCTCCCTAGTTCCACACACCACAAACGAATGAAAAAGGTTAGTTCTCCCTGGAGCTCTCTGAGGTTCAACCTTGCTCTCTCATTACACATGGTAACTGAAGCACACCTCTTACAGAATTTTGGGAAGTCACCCCGCGATGACCGGCTCCCGCAAGAACCAGTCAGTGCCGGGGTTTGCAAGTGAGGGTGCGAGACTCGGGAGGCTGCTCACGGTGCTCCAGGCTGGAGCACGGACACCTCGTCCCTTCCTTCCGCAGCCTTCATGCAGCCTGCTGAGATTGTGACGGCCGCCCCGACAGGAGCGGCTTCCCCTATTGACTTTGTAGAGAGCGTTTAAAAGCCTCGGGGACAGCAGCGATGAATGTCACGGTCGGCTTGGGCCGACCCGGCGGCCGCCCTACGGGAATGCGTGGCCGACACCGGGCGTGGGCAAATCTCCAACCCTCGCGTTCAGTGGGTGCGCACAAACGGGCAGGCACGGTCCCTGGGGAAGCGGGGGAGCCAGCAAGAACAGAACGCCGCGCGACCTCCTACCGGACTGCTCCGGACCCAAACACTGCCCATTGCAGGCCGAGGGTTCGGCCTTCACTTTACTTCCGTTTTCCCCTCCCGTGAGCACGAATGCGCCTGCGCGCACCCCTTGCAGCGGAAGTAGTAGCGACAAAGCTCGGTGCGCGGCAGGCCCAGGAGTGCTGGGCGCGACTGAGCGGCTGGCGGCGGGGAGGGGCGGAGCGCAGGAGTTGGAGGCAGGAGCAGACCTGCACGGCCTCGCGGAGCTCGCCCGGCGGACCGTGACGGGCCCCCTCACCTCCTCTCCTTTCCCCTCCCCGCCCGCCCTCTCTCCCTCCTTACCTCCCGCTCTCTTTTCACGACGGGAGCGGGCTCCCGCCTCGCACCGCCGCCCCGCGAGCAGCTCCTCTTCGCCCGAGGCGCGCGGGGCGCCCCCGCGAGCCCCGCGGCTGAGTCCCCCAGCCTGAAGGAGGGCTGTCTGGGGTGTTGGGTGGGTACTAGTGTTACCCCCGTCCCTATTTCCAGAAACTTCCAGATTCTGAAGAAAGGGGAGGCCCGGGGCTCCCCTGGCTAGGCGGTGGGGGGGGCGGGGGGCGGGGGGGGCCGGGGGGGAGGGGGCATCTCTAGGGCGCCGCCCCGCTGGCGTGAGCTGGGGACGTTGCGGGCACTCGACTGGGCGGGTGCGGGATCTGGGGGAGGGGGCTCCCGAGGTAGCGGCTGGGCGGGGAACTCCCTACTCAGCCTCTCTCTCGTCAGCGCCGCTTCTCCTGGTTTCCCTTGCAGATGCTGCTGCTAGGGGTGGTGGGAGCAGCCGTGGGACTCGTGGCCGGGAGCGGGGGTGACAGCCTGGGATTCTGGGGGCTTCTCTTCCTTGTCCTCCTCCTCTCCTCTCTATTCCCAGTGTGGCCGTGGCTGACACTAAAGACTTTGTAGCCATCAACCCGAGTGCAGTTTCGATGGAAAATGAAGGTAAAGGCCCCTGACAGACCGGTTGCAACGCGGAGTTGAGGGTGTGGTGGTTTGCTTTTGAGTTGTCTTTGTTTTTCCACGTTTTTATTTTCGTGAGCTTATTTATTTACTTTGTATGTGAAGTGTCCAAGGATTTGCTTGCTTAGGGTATCCAGCTTTTATTTTGGTATCATGGGGCATTTGAGATATTGAGGTTCTGTGGGTGACTGAGCTTGATTCAGCTTTCCTGAGGAATTCCTGCTTTCTTCAGCTTAGGGAATGGGAGGGAAGTTTTCATTTCAGATAGCATCTATGCATGTTTAAATAGCGATTTGAAGGGAATTACCTCAGGGGAAGTGGAAATAGGGTACCAGGGGATGGGCTCTATCCCAGCCCTGTATGTTGGCGTTTCAAGCCTCGATGTGGTACGTGGCTGGATTCATTTATAAGAAAGCAAGCCATGTTTTATTATCTCTAGCTTTGGGGAAAAAAGCTCATTGTGTTTCGATTCACAAACAAAACTGTGAATTTAATGAAATATTATGAGGTGAGTGCCTTTCTTAAAGTTCCACCCTATTTCAAAACATCATTTAGGAGGTTGACAGTGGAACCTGTTTGTCCACTGTACACTTTGGGCTCATTAGATCGTCATTCCCATGTTACATGATCCCTATTGCCTCATTAAAATATTTAATGCTTTTCCTACACAGCACTGATGTTGAACAATTCTGAATAAGTGATATTTTTTTTCCTCCTCCTGAAACAATATGTATTCTTTGGATTGACTTCTGATTTGTGCGTGATCATTTTTTTTCTTCTTTCTTTAACCGGGCTGTAAAAGATACTCAAGAAATGATAGTTTTTTTCTCTTGTAGAATTTGTTTTTAAAAAAATTTGTATCTGGTATAAAGGAGCTGCAGTCTTGCTTGCTGGCTGCTTCTAATTTGATTTTCCATTGTTGAGAATGTGAGCTTGATTGTCTGACTAGTAATAGTAATTTTGAAATGGATGTTTCTTATACATGCAGTAATCTGTTTTGCTGAGACCTCTGGACTATGTAGGGAATATGATGAGAGGCATGATTATATTGCCCAGTTTTACTCTGGATGGATAATTGGTGGAAGACATTTTCTGAAATACTAAAGTGTATAACTGCAGAGGAGTTACACTGTCTAATTGGGTCTTGAGAAACATTTGAAAGCAGTATTGCTTTTAGTGGTATGGAAGATCACTTTTCTGAGCCTTTTTCCTCTTTAAGTTTATAAATTTAAGAAAGGCAAATCCATTCTGCATATGAGACAATATATGCTTGTTTCTTGGTAGAAGCATCTTAACTTCTAAAATTTAATATATGTTATGAGCTTGTTTTCAGAATGGTACCAGATTTAAGGGAGTAGCCTAAAGTAGGTGGATTCTTATATGTTGCTTTTGTTTCTTGATAGGAAGAAGAGTATGAGTAATAAAGCTGATTCTCATTATCTACTGAGGGGGGAGGGGGTGGTTGTGAGATAGAAGCATGGTGCCTGCTTGTGTCTAGCTCTGTATTTTGTGACCAAATAGGAATTTTGTGGCTTCATAGTAAAATATTATACAGTTCTTAAAAACGTGGGGTTTTCTGTCCTGTTATTCTTGACCATCAAGAAACCATTTTTGTCAAGTTTTCACTATCATAACATGTTTTTTTCATAAACAGTTTAAAGAACCTGTATATAGCCTAGAAATTTTCAAAAGTGATTGACCGTCTTAAACTACATAGATTGATATCTGTGCCTTTTTATTGTTCACTTGCCTTTTTATAGTTCTCATCCTCCTTTGACATGGTGTAGTATTAACAATTTGGAGGTGTGAAACAAAAACTGATTCAAGTCTTGACTCTATTGTCTTGAACCACTTAAAGCTGTGTGATTTTAGGTAAACTGCTTCACCTTTCTGAGCCTGTATTTCTTCATCTATAAATTGGGATTGATAATCTTTAACTCACAGAATTGAGGGGATTAAATGAGAAACCCTGTATAAATTTTCTTGGGACAGAGGAATAACATTTAAGAGCTTGGGTTGTGGTGGAGCCATGCAACCTGATTTGAATGCTGGATTCATTGCTTACCATTTGGCTTTATGCGTATTAAAGTCTTCTGTGCTTCAGTTTCTTCATCTATAAAATAAAGATAATTATAGAACCTACCTTATGAGGTTGTTGTAAACATTTCAAACAGTATCTGGCATACAGTAAGTGCTCAGTAAATGTTAGTTATAAATAGCCCAGCTTAATGTTTGATATGTACTAATAGGCCACCTGGCATTAATATTGTCATGACAGTTAAATGTTGGAAGGGGGAACAGTAGTGGCCAAAATGCTTTGTATGAGATTGTCATTGTTAGTTAAGGGTTGAGTGGAGTTAGGTAAGGAGTTTTCTATGGCATTAGTGCTTTTAAGCCTACGGAAAAAGTTAGGGCTCTGTCAAGAAGGCAGGGTCCAGTATAGAAAGAGACAGGTTTGGATTTGAAGCCTGACAGGTAATGTTTTCCTCTCCGAAAAATCTGACAAGTTACTAGGCTTATAAGCTTCTTAGCTTCTAAGTTTTCTCATAAGTAAATGAGATAATGCACTTTTGGAGGGTTGGTGTGAGTAATAAATGAAGCCGCCAAAGCAGTGGTTGACCAGAGCAATGGTTGATGTAGAGTTAACTTGGATGAGTGACTCAGTGATGCTGCTGTTCCCTAGTAAAAGAGAATCCTCCAGTAGTATGCAGGTAAGTTATATTTGTAAGTATGAACAGTGTAGAATTGATAATCGCTCCCTAGAGCATCAGCATGAAGGTTCTTGGCTTACGGTGGTGTGGGGAGGGAATGCTTTCATCTTTGTGGTTCCTTTAGCAATGGTGGTATTTTCTTTGTCACTTCGGTTTCTATTCTTCTGGACCTTTTTCCCAGGTCCCATTTAAACTTTCTCAGCAAAGCCTGACCAATTTTTAGCTGTAGACTCTAGGATGTTCCATGAACACTTTCTGTTTGTCACTAGGAACATTTAAAGTGTTAATTTCCTGGAATTTTTGGACTACCTCTAAACATTCAGTTGTGAGTTAGGATGTTATCCAGACCCTTTGGAATTTCTTTTTACATGTTTATCACATATCTAAACAGGTACCACTTAGGAATCTGAGATGCACAAGTAAACAGCACTTACCTGATTTTTAAAATTTAATTGCATGTTTACAGTGATAGCTTGCTAGAAAAGATATTTCTAGCTGGAGAAGCTTGCAAATAGTTTTTCCTTTCTAGTAATGGATTTATTTTTTGGAATAAATTTGGCCTTTCTCATAGAAAATTCAGTGTGAATTTAATACACATGAAACTTTAATATAGCCTGAAATGTTTGACTAGTGGATAGAAATGTAATAATCTTCAGGATTTTAGGACGTGGTTAATTTAAGATTATAGACAGAGCTAATAGGTGTAGAGAGCAAGCCCCCAATCTTTTTCATTTGAAAATGGTTGTATTTACACTTTACTTTTAAAAATAGTTTCTTATTCAATTTCAAATTGTTAATCAGCTAGGAATGTCTCAAGAATCTGTTACTATAGTTGGAGAAGCTATAGGGAAAAGGAGATGAGAAGCCATCTTAATTTTATTCCTTTAACTGAAAATAGGAAACCAGGTTATGAAAATACTTTATATCTTTGGGTGTGGGAAATATAGTTTATGTTGTTTGCAGTTTTGTCCGTAAAATGATACTCTTAATTAGTACTCTGAAAAAGAGTTGAAACTAAAAGAGATTGTGTATATGACAACATTTTATAAACCAGTAATTTAAGCCTGAGGATGCTATAGAAAGTACTTGTATGACAATAGTCTTCTGACAGTTGGATTCCAAATACTTGATTGGTCTTCATATTTTTGTCATTCATTTAAAGTAAACAGAATTCGGGTCTGTTAATCTGAAGCATTATGAAACAAAATGGTTTCCTAGGGAACACACCCCCTAGGAGCCCAGGACTGATTTTCGAGATCTTAGTTAGCCATGATCTGTTTACAAGGTTAAATTTTGTTTTAAAGGTGTCTAGAACACTGTGGGTTGATGGTAAAGTTATCCACATGAATTTTTAAATTACACTGTTGTTACATGTAGCATCTTAAAATATCTTAAGGATCAATTCAAGAGGTCCCCTCACATTTACTTTGTTAAAACAGACATTCTTTTTAATAATGGTTGTGACAAGATTATCTATTATGCTTTTCATATAGACAAATGTTGGCAAAAGGCAATAAAGTTGGGTGTGTTCTGAGGTTAATGCCATCATTTCATAGAAGAAAATATTCTCAAAAAAAAAGTCAGGCTAAATTGATAGTTTCCTCTTGGATGTATATGACTGTATGACTGCTACTTACATGCATTTGTTAATATAGTTGACCCTTGAACAATGTTGGGGTTGGGGTGCTGACCCATCATGCAGTTGAAAATCTGCATATAACTTTAACTGTCTGAAAACTTAACTACTGATTGTCTCTACTGTTACCTGGAAGTCTTATTAGTAACATAAACAGTCAGTTAACACATACTTTGTGTATGTATTATATACTGTACTTTTACAGTGAAGTAAACTAGTCAAACCAAGAAAATTATAAGGAGGAGAACTATATTTATAATTTGTTAAATAGAAGTGGATTGTTACAAAGGTCTTCATCCTCATTGTCTTTACGTCGAATAGGCTAAAGAAAAGGAAGGGTTAGTCTTGCTGTCTTGGTGACAGAAGCGAATCTGAGTATAAGTGGACCTTTACAGTTGAAACTAATGTTAAAGAGTCAGCTGTGTATCTTCTGTCTTCAGGTTTTAAGTTGCTGCTGACAAAGGTGTAAATCTTAGAGTTAGAAATAAATTACACAGATTGTGTTAGGTTAGTTTAGGCTAAACTTGTGTTTAGAAAAAGTTTGAGTGAAATGTTGAAAGGCTGTCGTACATAATGAACAGAAAACAGTAATAGTCGGGGTCAGAAGCATTATCTTAAGATGGCTGTAACTGGGTGTCTGATTCCATTTCTGTCTTTACTTTTTTTATTCTGCTATAGGTATTAGAGAATGTATGAATTGGAATTATTTAATATATCTGTTATTTGTAGTTGCTTTCTTAAGTAAAAGCCTTTTGGTTTGACAATTTGGTCATTGCATAAATGTGCTGACCTGAACTTGTATCTCTCAGAAGGAAATGCAGCAATTTAGTATGGCATCCTTTTTTTTTCTTTGTTTTTTTTTCCCTTTCTTTCTTTTCTTTTTTTTTTTTTTTTTGAGATAGAGTCTCACTCTGTAACCCAGGCTGGAATACAGAGGCATCATTATAGCTCATCAAAGTCCCAAACTCCTGGACTCACTCGATCTTCCTGCCTTAGCTTTCCGTGTAGCTGAGATTATAAGCGCACAGCACCATACCCAGCTATTTTTTAAAATTTTTTTAAAGATGATGTCTTGATATATTGCCCAGGCTGGTCTTGAACTCCTGGACTCAAGCAGTCTTATTGCCTTGGCCTCCCAAGTTGTTGGAATTACAGGCATGAGCCACCGTGCCCAGCTTTAGTATGACATTTTTTATTCTTTTAGAAAGCTCTGAGATACTGATGCATCCTTATAGAAATTACTTCCATTTATTTATTTACTTACTTAAAACAACTTGATAAAATTGGAAAAAGCAGGACCATAAATACTAAATATATTTGCCATCAGCCCTTTATAGCAAAACTCAGAAATAATAACGGAAGTGGAAATATTTAGGATGTCATCATACATTTTTTTGAACATGTAAATGTGGTGTTTGTTTTTTTTGAAAACTGAAACATGCAAAGTACAAATTAAAAGTTTTGGTTAAGTTGTAAATTTCAGAAATTTATCTTGGTTATGGTTTCCTGAAGTTAAAAGGGATAGAGCATTAGTACATAAATGTTCTGTTATTCTCTGCCTAAGGGCAAGATCCAACTTTGAACTAGGTCCTGAATTTCCTCTCATCTTAAATTGGAGCCTATTTTCATTTGTAGTATAAATCAATTAGCCTTTTGATGCTATAATTTAATTTGTATATGTTGTATGTGAGATTTATATCTCTCTTTGTATGCAGGCATTTCACTGCATTTTTGGCCATCCATTTTTGTGTTTCCCTAGCAGCATGTTTGCTTTACCTGTCTTCATCTAGGTTTCTATATCAGCAGGGTCAGATATATTAGCTGGTTTAATTAAGCTTTCTTTGGGAGTTGTACCTTACTTGCTCTGTTGAGTGTCAGTTTTACCTTCTTTTGGAGTAGGCAAAAGCAGTTCATGGCACAAATGCCAGAAATAGCTTGCAAACCACTTTGTAATGTCATGCAAACTAATTTCTGCTATGTCCTTTCCTTAATGCTTGTCAGGGTTACTGTTTACATAAGAGTTAATATTTGGCTTATGAAAGTGTTAGATGAGAAATTCAGCATCCTTCCCCACTCCAGAGAAAGAAGATGTCATTGTGGACTGCTCTGAAGTCTGCCAGCCCTCTATCCTAAAAGTTGGTAGATAAGTTATTATATCTTGATACATACCCCTAATTCAAGTAAGGGACCAAGAGGAGATTAGTTACTCCTGATTTCTTCTGTTAGAAGATAAAGGGAGTTTGGTTTATATCTATATTAGAGTGATGGGAATGGAGGGTAGGGATGGATGAGGGAGATATTTTACTCTGAGGAAAAATCAGCAGGACTTGGACAGTGACTATATACAGAGAATTAAGGGGACAGTTGAATCAAACATGATCTCAAGATGTCATTGGGTCAGTGAAGGTGCCATTGATTGTGGTTGAAGGAGTGAGCCGATTTAGGGACTGGCTGAAGGGAGTACGTAGGTCAGACTGTTAGGGTATGAGGCTCATAAGGCTATGCATGGAGAGAGGTTTTAAATCAAGCAGCAGGATTCAATGTGGGCTCTTGAAGGCAGAGACACTCAATTTGTCCTTTATTCATCTTCAACAGAGTCTGGGATGTACCTATTGTCAATTGAATGAAAATGCTGGCTTCTTTGCTGTAACTCAGTGGTTCTCATCTGGGATTATTTTGCCTGCAAGGGACATTTGGCAATGTTTAGGGACATGTTGGGTTGCCACAACTTAGGATATACTACTGGCATCCAGGGTACAGAGACCAGGATGCTGGTAAGCATGCTACAGTCCGTAAGACAGCATCTTCTACCTTCCCCTGCAAAATCCCATCCTTCTACCTTCCACCCCCAAAATTTTCTGGCTTCTGATATCAATGGTGCCAAGATTGAGAAACGCTGTTCTAACAAATGGCTAGGAAGTTAGCTTCTCTAAGCCTTGGTTTCCTTGTTGTAAAGAGATGATTACTACCTCAGGTTTGTTAGAATTAGATGAGGCAGGGTGTGTACAAGTGCCTGGTATGAAAGAGCTGCTCAGCAAATGTGAATTTCCCTTAGTTTACTTGATGAATAGATTTAGGAAATTTTGATCTTTTAACTGCTAATTTCAAGGCTTCACATATTTTTTTTTTCTGAGAGATGAATGGGATGCCTAGGAAACATAGAGTAGCTTTTATAATCTTAATGCTTTTCTCATGGTTTTATCAAATTATGGTTTTGATTATACTTTGTATTTGTACTATTTCAAGATTTAGTATTTAGTGTTCACTTAGCAGTAGACAGTGAAGTTAAACCCTTAATACAGATCAATGAAGTTAAACCCTTAAATTTTATTTATTAGGCTGTAAATACATTTTATGTATTATTTATTGCTCACAGAACTGTTATTGTTTGAAAGCAGTTTTACTATTCTTTGAAATCAAGACCAAAATGTACTGAATTATTTCTCATGGAAAATGCTGGAACTCCTGTGTCTGATACCTTTTTCCTTTTTATCCATTTATGAATTCTAAGTAGGTTCCTCCCTGAAGTCAGAACTCTTCCTTAGATTTCCTTTTTAGGGCCTTCATTAGTTGGTTTTCTTTTGCTTGTTAAGTACCTTTTTACTTTATTTTGTAAGATGTTGAACGTTCCCTCCAGTTTTTCGGTGATGTTAGGGACAAGACCACCTATGTTTACATCTCTAATGCTATTCCCTTAGTGATGCATTCCAGTCATAGCCTCAGTGTTTTAAGTCTATTACATGTACATAGTTGTGTGGCAGTCTCAGTTTTAGGGAGTCACTGGACTTCTTTGCTGCTATCTCTTTTAAGAAAAAAACTGGTTTACTCTTATTATACATTTCTTTCTGCATCTGTAGAATGGAATTACCAGAGGTAAAAGTCCTTGAGTTTGGTAAACTATGTATTGGACTTACTAATATATGTTCTATTAATTACAGATGGAATTTAGAAATAACATGCCTGTTTTTCATCTTAAACTAAGATTATTTAAATATTCCATTTATTAATTAGTTGGTTAGAAAAATTAGCTTTTGAGGAACACCTCTTAAAATAGAAAATAATAATAGAGTACATTTTGTGATAGCAAAGAAATTATCGTTTAACTTAACCCTATAGGATTCGAAGTTGGTAGCTTTAAATGATACTAAGTTGTATTTGACCATCAGCTGCTTTTAAAGGCTTATGTGGCTTCTCATTGTACGTGTAGTTATTTAGGCCTGGAAGCACAGGGTGTTAAGAATGCCACCATAATGTCTTTTCATAAGGATTTGGTTTGCCATAGCCTGTAAAATTAAGTTCACCAATTAGCTGTTTTATGAAATGAATGTGATTGGTTATGGGTGGGGGTAGGTATTAGAAGGTATGAAGGAATCTAAAAAAACTTTCTTTCTCTCCCCTCTCCCTTCTTTCCTTCTGTCCCTCCCTTCCTCCCTCCCTCTGTCCCTCCCTCCCTTCCATCTCTCTCTCCTCCCTCCTTCCCTCCTTCTTCCCTTCTGCCTCCCTTCCTCCACTCCTCCTTCCCTCCCCTTCTCTGTGTTCTGTATTGCCAGTAAAATAATTGTTGCTCACTGAAGGCTTTAAAAAACACTAATTGCATGCTTAACGTAGGATAGCAACAAAATGGACAGGTTTAAAAAATATGTAGATATGATTCCCCTTTCCCGCATCTTTGTACCAAATTTCTGTCAAACCCAGAATAATTTGTACAAACTGATGTATCAGTAGATGGAGTATTATGCCCACTTTTTAATTTAATGATCAAAAAAATGCCAGATTCTTTCCAGAGTGGCAGTATAATTCAGGTGTAGTTGTTTCACTGTTGAATGTAAATTCAGTTATAGTAGAAAGATTTTACGTTCCTTTCAGAGGTTTTTCTAAAATCGTCTAAAATTATGTTGATTTTAAAAAATTGAAATAACTTTAGACTTACATAAAAGGTATGAAAATAGTACAAAAAGGTCCTGGATAGCCTTTGTTAAGTTTCTCTTAATGTTAACATCTTATATAACCATAATATAATTATTAAAACCAGGAAGTTCACATTTATAAACTATCCTTTTCCTAGTTCAGAATCTAGTTTGGGTCTTAAACCTTGCATTTAGTTATCATCATCTTAGCCTCCTCCCATCTCTTAAAAGAGTCTTTTTTTCTCCCACCTTTTATGAATGTTACTGACACTTTTGAAGAGTACCGTTAGTTATTTTTTAGAATGTTTCTCAATTTGGGGTTGTCAGATCTTTACCCATGATTAGCATGTCTTATGATGGGTAAAGTTAATGTTATCACTTGGTTAAGCCTGTGTCTGCCAGATTTCTTCATTATAAAGTTACTGTTTTTTCCTTTTAATCAATAGTAAATGGTAATTTTAACCTTGTAGCTGTATAATCATTAGTAATTCCTTTGTAATTAATACCTTCCTCTAGAGGGGAGGTACTGCAAATATCCTGTGTCCCATCATACTTTTCATGGGCCAGTTTTGCAATCTATTGATGCTTCTTACTTGGCAGCAGTTACTACTGTGGTCTTTGCTTAACGGCGAATTTTCGATTTCATTCATTCTTACTGTATTTGGAATTCTACAATTATGGAAGTACTGTCCCCTTTTCTTCATTTATTAATTATCCAATTTATTTACATGGCTTTTTGGATATTTTACTTTATGGGTTAAAATCCAGTGTTTGTTGCTCAAGTCATTCTGGCTTTGATTATTGAGGGCACTTGCAGATTTGTTCCTGTGTCCTTTCTACAGTACCCTTCCACATTTTGTGAGCACTAATTTACTTTCTGGTATCACATGATGTTGTAGGTATATCTTCTGTTTTTCCTGCTTGCACCAGCCATGGAATCAACCATTTTTGCAGGGGAGCTGAGTTCATTTTGCTCAAGAATTATATCTAGAAACCAGGATCTGGGTACCAGGTGTGCTCCATGCTACTGGGTGTCCTTGCTTCTAGGCTTAGTAGACAGAGCTAGCGATATATGTATAGTAAAATGCTTGAATACATACATTTTTTATTTTCATATCTATCCAGCTATGCATACAAATTAAAAACTGTGAGTGCCTGCGATGCTGCCAGTTCTGTTCTCCCATCACAGGGTCCATTTTGGTCTTTTTTCCTATTCGGGCGTTTTCTCTTTCCTTGTTACTTCCTTCTCCAAAGGTGAAAAACTGTTCTCAGCCACAGTATGTTGACTTAACTTGTTTCATCCAAGTACACACAAACAAAAGTAGTTTCAGAATTACTATTCATTCCGCAGTGACAAACACAGTTTTAAACTAGAGTACAATATTTGTCTTTAACTTTGTAGTATTCTGTTCTTAGAAGTTACTTGGGTTCTTTTCATCCTTGCCTAGGGGTTAGGTTAGTCATTTGTAATAAAATTAAGTTCATTTGTTACTGTTTGTATGCTGTTTTAAGTTCCTCCCACATCCTGTTTCGTCACAGCACAGTATCCCTCCCGCATTTGTCTATGATGAAGATCTGTTCCTAAAAGGACTGGATTTGCTTAAAGTTGGATACAGCTGTAATTGCTTTGCCAGATAGCAGTTAAGTTGAAAGGACCTGTGCTTTGGCAGTCATTCTCTTGGGCTTGCTGGCTTGGATCCTTAGTTACAGCTCTCATTTCTACATCTTTTACATTTAGGAATTGGTATCAGCTGTGGCCCCATAACTGTCAGTGCTTTAAGCCGTGTCCATTGACTGAATCTTCTTTGTTCTGGATACACAGTTTTAGATGCACCTGCAGTCTGAGTACTAATTCTCTTATAGCTGTAGTAAATAATGAATTAAATTATTTTGCAGATCTTGTTCTTTATTGGGTTTTTTTTTCAGATAGAATCACCACAAGATTTATCATTTTAAAGTGTGTAATTCAGTGGTTTTTAGTATAGTCACAAAGTTGTACATTGATAAAATTTCACAACATTTTTATCACCCCAAAAAGAAACTCTTTACCCCTTTGCAGTCACTTCGCATTCTCCCCTTTTGCCAGCCCCAGGTAAGCGCTAATCTACTTTGCCTTTATGGATTTGCCTGTTTTGGGCATTTTGTGTAAATGGAGTCATACAATATGTAACCTTTTATGTCTGTCTTCTAGCATGTGTTAGTACTTCATTTCTTTTTGTCATGGAATAATATTCTGTTGAATGGATATACCACATTTTGTTTATTCACCAGTATCTACTTTTTGGCAAAAAATAACACTATTGTGAACATTCATGTATGGGTTTTTGTGTGTACCTGGTTTCAGTTTTTTCAGGTGTATACTTAGAAGTGGTGGGTCCTGGTAATTCTGTCTTTATTGAGTAACTGCCATAGTAGTTGAACCATTTTTTCATTTCCACTAGCAGTATATGAGGATTCCGTTTAATTAATTTCTCCACATTCTCTCCAACACTTTGCTGTTTTGTTTTTTTTTTTCATTGTGTCCTAGGGAGGATGAAGTGGTTTCACATTGTAGGGTTTTTTTTTTTTTTTTGAGACAGAGTCTCACTCTGTTGCCCAGGCTGGAGTGCAGTGGTGCAATCTTGGCTTACTGCAGCCTCCGCCTCCCGGGTTCAAGGGGTTCTCCTGCCTCAGCTTTCTGAGTAGCTGGGATTACAGATGGGCGTCACCACGCACAGCTAATTTTTGTATTTTTAGTAGAGATGGGGTTTCACCATGCTGGCCAGGATGGTCTTGATCTCCTGACCTTGTGATGTGCCCGCCTTGGTCTCCCAAAGTGCTGGGATTACAGGCATGAGCCACCGCGCCCACCCCTCACATTATAGTTTTGATTTGTGTTTCCCAAATGACTAATGATGTATCAAGGGTCTTTAGCATGGATTTTCCATGCAAAAGAATGAAAGTGGGCCCTTATCTCACAGCATATGCAAAAATTATTTCTGCACTCTGACTTCTAATCTGTTGGTTTATAAGTCTTTGCTAATGCAAATACCACAATGTTCTAATTACTGTAGGTTTTGTGGCAGGTAAGTTTTAAAACTAGGAGATGTGATGTGCTTATTGGTTATTTGTATATCTTTGGAGAAATATCTATGCAGATCTTCTGACCATTTTATAATTTGGTTATTTACTTTTTTATTGTTGAGTTTGTAAGAATTCTTTATATGTATGTGTGTATACACATATTTATTCTGGATACTGGATAGGAATATATTCTATACTTGTACCAATATACAAAGATGTTTACATAAGAGGGTTCACTGCAGCAGTGTTTATAAGATCTGTATCACAGATATGGTTTGTAAGTATTTCCCCCATTCTGTGGATTGCTTGTTCACTTTCTGAATGGTGTCGTTTATATCAGAAACTTTTAAAATTGTGGTGAAGTCCAGTTTATATATGTTTTTCTTTTATTGTTTGCACTTTATATGTCTAGGAAAGCATTGCCTGATTCAATATGATGGCGATTATAAGCATTTTATAGTTTAACTCTCACACTTGATCTATTTTGAGTTAATTTTTGCATATGATGTGAGATAGTGGCCTGCCTGCCTTCTTTTGCATAGAATATCCAGTTAACCTAGTATTATTTGTTGAAAAGACTATTCTTCCTCCATTGAATGTTTTGACACCCTTGTCAAAAATCAGTTGACCATGAATTATGGTTTCTTTCTAGACTCTCAGTTCTATTCTGTTAGTTTATGTCTTTGCTGATGTAAGTACCATAATGTTTTGATTACTGTAGGTTTTGTAGTAGGTTAATTTTGAAACTGGAAGTGTGAGTTTAACAGTGTTTTTCTTTTTTCAGATTGTTTTGTCTATTCTGGGTCCCTTGCATTTCTGTATGAATTTTAGAATCAGTTTGTCCATTTCTGTTTAAAAAAAAAAAAGAAAAATGGTTGCAATTTTCATAAGCATTGCCTTGAATTGTCCTTTACTTTGAGGATATAATATTCTTACATAGGTACAAACATAAGACTTTTTGAGTACTGTGTTTGGATGTGACCTGTTCTAGGTAACAAGCATTTCACAGAAATAGTTAGAAGGCCAAAAGATACATGAAAAGATGTTCAATCTCAGTCATGAAGAAATGCAAATTAAAACAAAATTATAATTTTTTTACTTGTCATATTGGCAAAGATTAGGGTGTAGTGATGACTAGTGTTGACTAGATTGTGGGGAAAATAGAAGCTTCTGAGTTACAAGTTTTTGACACAATCCCTTTGGTTTGGAGATCAGTTGCTATCAGAATAAAAAATATGTACAACCAAAAGTTTCACTTTCAGGAATGTATCCTGTACTGGTACCTGCACAGACATACCAAGAAGTTTTTACAGGATGTTTACTGCAGCAACATTTGTAATAGCAAAAGACAGGAGTCAGCCTAAATGTCAAGAGGACTAGCTAAGATTGAAGTACTGCATGTAATGAAATGCCTTGTGAGCCATTAAAAATAATGAGGCAGGACATTATGCAGGATGACATAGAATCCAAGATGTATTGAATGACGAAAGTTGTTATTCTGTGGTTCTATTAGTAATTAAAAAAAAAACACCAGAAATACTTATACACACACCTGCGTAGAATATGACTGGCAGTATACACAGAAATAGTTAACAGAGGTTACTTCTGGGCAGTAGGACTGGAAATCTCATTAAATCCTTTCTCATTCCTTGACTTTTTTTAAAAAACAATGAGCAGGTTTTTATTTTCTGAAAAATCATTAAAAATGACTTAGTAATGTAAGTAAAATTAAAATTAATACTATTTAGGAATAAGATGTTTGGTTTTTTTTTTTTGCTGTCAGTTTGTTTTGTATATAATCCCTGTTGGTTTCCAGAGGTAAATGCATTTTATTGTGATTTGTATTGCTATATGGAAAATGGATTAGAATTAGCTCTTTGGTACAAATATTCAATAGCATTTAGAACCACATTTTTCATTTCTACATATTGTAAGTATGGGAGAAAAAGTTGATTTATTTTTTAAGAGTTGTGATTGTGCTAGTTTTTAATTCATCAAATGAAGAATATTTAATTCTTTAAGTGCAAAGAATATTTAAGAATACTTAAGTGCATCGAAGCCTGATTATGCCATTGTTCTTTGGGTTCGTGCTCTGAAACTTAAGGTTCAATGTAGAAGGTAACCATTTCACGGTATCTCCCTTAACAGAGGTTACGAATTCATTTTCAGAAATCTTACTACCACAGGCAGTAAGGAGGCAGTGATATCCTTCTGCATTTTGCCAGACCATTCCTGGAATTTTTAATGTTAGAGGGGACCAACTTTCCATCCCATATAAAAATGGAACCAACATCTCCCCTAGAAACTTTCTGGTGACTGGAAACTTTTATCTGTTGATGCTGGTTCAGTCTTTAGGGAAAATATCATGTTTCATGTAACATATCTTAAAATATTTGAAGGTGCCCGTCACATCCTTTATTTAGAAATCTTTACTGAAATCCAATTAATGATCAGGTACTACCCTTCATACTTCTGTAGGCCGAACATTCCTAATTCTTTCCGCTGATCATCTTACGACCTCATTTCCAGAAATGTCACCATAGTATGCCATGCTTGGTAGCGGGCTCTCATGATACCTTACACTGAATATACACTCCTCAAGATGTGGTTGGATTGTTGGAAAGTATTCTAGGCTCATTGAATCCCTTGGACTAAAAAACTGTTTTTCTTATAATCCAGTTTAGGATAATGTTTACCATTTTAGCAATAGGTTTACACTGAGAATGCTTTTGCAGCTATTTAAATGATGTTTGAGGTCAGCTTACCCATGTGTTTATCTGAATTATTATTGTAGAGCCTCAGCATCTGGTATGTTAGTAGTTGGTTTTTCAGTGTAGTAGAAAGTTTTTATTTATATATTTACATATTTTCAATAGAATTAGGGTCTCCCTATGTTGCCCAGGCTGGTCTCGAACTCCTGGGCTCAAGTGATCCTACTGCCTTGGCCTCCCAAAGTGCTGGGATTACAGGCATGAGCCACGGCCATGTAGTAGTTTTTTACATTTATCTCTAATAAGTATACACATGCTTTTATAAATGTTGAGGTGGTGGTATATTGCCTCTTCTTATTGATTCTGCCTGATAGGCTTGTTTGAATTTTGTTTTAATTATGAGGCAAGGCGGCTGTCCCTCTCCAGCCTAGAGTTAATGTCATCTTGGTTAAGTATGTTATTCAGTATTTATCTGAGTTGTTGATAAAATATTAACAGAATAGAGCCTCATGGCACACCTAGTTGTACTGAGTCATTAATACTGCTGGCTCACCTATCAGAAATTACTCAGTTTAGCTGTGTATTTTCACGTGACAGTGTTTATAAAATGTCTGGTTGGCATCAGAAAACTGTACAGCCTTATTCTTAGACATGGTGTTTTTAAATGATTGTTTTCTCCTTCTCAAAAGTTAAAAAAAAAAACTGTAAAGATTTTTTTTTCTATTTTTTTAAAATTTTTATTTATTTATTTTTTATTTTTTGAAAGAAAGAAAAAGAGAGGAAAGAAAGTGAGAGTGAAAGAAAGAAAAAAAAGAATGTACGAGAGAAAGAAAGAGGAAGAGAAAGAGGGAGAGAGAACGGGATTCTTGTTCTATTGCCCAGGCTAGAA